>JACJUY010006156.1:0-48397 GCA_014220935.1 Platorchestia sp. MABIK | reverse complement strand
TCGGTATTTCATGCATAAATACAAGTCATTCGATTATTAATTCAGTTGAAAATTTGAATAAAACGAATTCATTGGTTATCACATTAAGTTTGATTCAATTTGAAATTAATCAGTGCTCGTTTGAATTAGTCGATCAATTTGCCTTGTGACGGACTGCGTGGTATGGTTGTTTTACTAGTTTTATCACGCACGCTTCCCTTGGTTGTTTAATAACCAGGTTTATATTCATGCTTTTAAAAAACGCTTCGTTTCGTTTGTTAATTTTCTACTTTAAGTGTTGGTTCTGCGCATACAGAGGTTCGGAGTGTCTACAAAATTTCGAATAATGATGTCATGATATTTGGTGTAGTTTCGCGGTGGCAACGGCCACTATTTTTCACGAGTGTTTACATTATTAATGCTTTCGATTGTTGTTTAAATTGTTTATTACTTTAATTTAATAAATCATTTATTTCGTTGCAAGAGCTATGACTATTGTTGTTTTTAACTGGCGTTTTACTCAGGTATTTAATTGTTACGTATAACATAACTTCGACGATAACTTCGACTTCGTTTACTAAATGCGCGGTAAAAATAATAAATTAAATTTTTCTTGAGTTTTAACTAGCATTTTTACAATCAGGTATCTATTCACGTTTTTAGTCGTGGTCTCGTACGATCCATGTTTTATATAATGGCGTTTTTTTTGTTATACCGTTTCCGCAGCCCTTGTAATTTTTTGCTTTGCGTTGATGTACTTAAACTTTTTGCTTCGCATTATTTGTTCAACCAGTGCTATTGTGTTCTGTTTTTTTCTGTGACGGACGGTGCTATCTGCGTTTTTGATTAGAGTTGTTTTTGGAAATGTTCAAACCTAAAAAATTTCGGTTATATTTTTTTCTCGGCCTATAGTTTTTGTATGAGGGGGAGGTATGTGCCGCCCTTCGTGTATTCGTGTACCGAGCCACATAAAACCGCTTGTCGTGTATGAGTAATCGCACTTTGATCGAGCTCTTCCCGCCGATAGCATCGGGCCTTAGGCAAGCTCCGGCACCAAGTAAACCACCCGGAACGTTGCCGCCTTTCATATCCTACCTGACACAACGGAAACCCAGCACGACGGCATACCTCATCTGATTTATATTTTGCTTAAAAAAAATCCACAACATATTTTCTATAGTTTCCCAAGGGAATTCACCTGCTCTACCTAAGCTTCGAATAGAAAAATTTTACGCGTTATTTCAAAATGGTTTTCCTTCGTTATTTTCCAAAAAGTGAACGTAAAGAGACTTAGGTTTAGTCTTTTGACAAAGGTAAAAGTAGCGAACCACACGTGCATCTATATTCAAAAATGTTCACCAAAACCGATCTTATTTAAAACAAAGTACGCATGCTAATTACTTCAAATTTGAATTGATTAATTCCTGGAATGTTTTTTTTTTTAACAATGTATAAAGAGGTTACGTAAGCCGAGTGTTCAAAAAAATTCGTTTAGGTTTCCATATCCTAAAATGCAAATCAATGGGCTACCTTATTCCCGTTATTGCAGCGAACTGTGAAACGCTTACTCTATTTCATTGAGATTAAACGTCAAACGTATAAAAATGAACTTCAATTCCTGAGATTCTTGTTTATTCAGCGGCATAACGAGTTGCTGTGGGTGGTCATGATAAAACTGGCTGTTGTAGGGGGTCATGATAAAACTGGCTGTTGTAGGTGGTCATGATAAAACTGGCTGTTGTAGGTGGTCATGATAAAACTGGCTGTTGTAGGGGGTCATGATAAAACTGGCTGTNACCCAAGTAAACCACCCGGAACGTTGCCGCCTTTCATATCCTACCTGACACAACGGAAACCCAGCACGACGGTATAATGAAACTAGTCGTCAATATTGAGAGCGTTCGATAATCAACTCGTCATTACTTCCTGATGGTTAAAAAGCAAATAATATCATCCACGTTCTCATAACTAGGCAAGTGTAAAAATTCCTTTTTACTAAATACAAACTGACGAAAAGCTCAATGAAGTTCAGATCCTGCGGCTCTCCTTAATGAAGCTCAAGTCTGGAATGAATCTAAACGATGTAACACCTTCGTAACATGTAAGCCTCTGTCTATCTTGGCCTTATAACAAGAGTTGTGAGTTTGGGGAAAACACTGTAGCATTCATCTATTTTAGGTTTATTCATTTTTTAAATAATATTCGCCATATCGTAGACTCTAATGTTTAGAACTTTCATTCTAAGTACCTCATGGTGTCTCTAAATGCTACAAAAGTTTTTTTTTACAATTGAGAGACACTTGATAAGGGCCACCGACGTCCATCCTGTTGAATGAATTTAATAATGAAAAATTCGCACCTGGGCTTGTGGCTTGGATTAAGGATATGAATAATTATTGCAGCGTTTTTACTAGACGCTCTTTTTTTCGTGTCGCAAGTTCTCGGCCTGCCCCAAGCCTTCAATACGTTTGAGCAAAAATAAGGGCTTGAGGTCACTCCGTATGCATAGGGCCCAAGTTGGGAGGATGATTACATCAACTCGCGGCAAGTTTAGTCAGGGTTGCGCCCCCAAATAATGAGCTCCAAGATGATGAGAAGGTGAGGGCTTAAAATTATTTTTCTTGCAGGAACACGGAAAATGACCATGCAATATCTGACTCCAGAGTTTTCAATCTTCTTATGGACTTCGGCCATTCCGTTCCTTTCGTGGTACTCTATTAAATTACACATCCGTACACTTGCTTCATTGATTATCCTCCTCTCTTACGTAGGATGTAGGCAGTGATGTCAGCAAAGCTTCTAAATGGAAAGCCTTTATGTGCTGCAGTACGTGACATAGCTGAGTCGGCTTAAAAAATTTACCCCATTACATGTGCCGCTACTACGACGTAAATTGTAGGGAAATCCAGCTCCAACACTGTACTGAGGTGACCTGGTTTTCTGTTAAATTTGTGTCAAGAGAATTTTGTGTCGCACGCACGAACACTCCGTGTTTTGAAACGCTACTCGTGGCACCAATAATACTTCAATTTCCAATCTTAACTTTCCATGTAATTTTTAAGTTTTGTTTGAAATGTGTGCAACGCTTATTCATTTAAGTAAATGAAAGTTGAGGAGAGTTGCTTAATTAAGTTGGGCTCAATGAAGTAAAATCAGTTAGTGCGATTTCTCACCTCCAGTGAAGTTCGATAACATACGCAAAAATTGTTCAGCTTAACTGATTTCCCTCGGTAAATTATGGTGTCACGTGATCATCGAATTCAAGATAATAAGATACTGACCAGGCTTTTGATCAGCTAACGCGCACTTTCTACGAGGTGATTTACGTCTACCCTGCGCAAAGCCATTTATTCCGAATGGCTTGAAGATAGCCAAATGGCAATCTTCAAGTCCTGGAATAAGCGATAATAAACGTAGCAATCATTGGAAGAGATGTCAATGATACATCCCAGCTAATAAACAGCGAATCGAATTTTTCAATTAATTATAAGTTCTCGTAAGACATTGTACACTTATTATTTTAAATAATATAATGGTGTGCTAATTGACTATGAAATATCCAAGGAGCTCGTCTTGAGCTTGCATGAAGTTATCTTAACTTCTGCTCTGCTGTTTGTGCGTCAAAGTTGCGAGGCTCGGCGTTTACTGGCAATAATTAAGATCTTCTAATCCAAAACTTGCCAAACGTCACTTGCCAACTTCGTGTAGCTCGCTGAGTGCAGCGAACGCTTCTGGGACGAATTTTAGTTGAGTTTGAAGTCTGTTTCAGCTGTACTTTCATATTAAACTCCAAATCAAATATTTGTTAATGCCTTCAAGGTGAAGACTGTGCGCTTTGTAGAGCTGTTGCCTTTAAGCCTTTAAAATAAACCTTTTGAGACATTGAAAGTCAATCGTAAACAGGCACGAGGCATATCTGCCCTTGACAACGAATCATTTTTGCACTCACTTTCAAAGAGAAATTGTGTCACCACAAAATACAACCAACAAACGCCAAAGCGTTGCAGAATTTTGTCGTAGCGCCTCGGTGCTTGAGTGACTCTGGAAACAAAGCAACATGCAAAGTGTCAACGCACAGTGAAACCAGAGAAGATGCCGACACCACCGCTCAAAATTCTAACCTCAATTTTGAATGCTCCTAAAAAGCATATGTAGCTGCCGCCGACGAAGCGACACAGTGCGTCAGAGAACAAAGGAGTGTACAACTGGAAATACAACCAAATTCTTACATTTCCCAGTTGAAAGTATGCATATTTCTATGATTTGAGTTCAGCCAGCCTTAAAAAAGCTTTTGTTATCAGGTTGTGAACAAAGTTGCATGAATGATGTAATAAAGAGGTCCTTGGAATTAGAACGCTCTGGGTCTATCTAAACTCACTATGAGTTATCTGCTTCTGTCAGAAGAGTTTGACCTGATTCACGAGGATTACGAGCGAATTTTACACCCTTTCTAAAACCCAACCATTGTCTCAATTTTGGAAAATTTTTCCTAATTTTAAAATTTTGAGACAGAACCAGAATTTACTCAACTTGTGGCTGAAGCAAGTTGTCTATCAAAGATATGCAATGATCGTGAAATGCAAAATACTCTAGTGTTAGCATCGCATCATGGACTTGCAAATTGGGTGCTGTTATCATATCACAAGACTGCATGATCTCTCTTGCTGACGAGCAGAGCGATGTGACCAAGCATGTAAGGATGGGCACTAGGCCTGACTCTTAATCTTTTCGCTCCGACACATGAATACATTGACTACTAAAAGTCATGCCCTCGTATCCAACACTATTGTTAAGGGAGTTGGCGATGATGCTTTTGAATTTTCAATGTATTTAAAAATAAAACCGTTCGTTTCAGTTGAGGTACTGGTTAGAGACGCTTGAGTTCATTTGATGGAGTTCATTTGATCATGAGGTATTCTATCAAATTATGCGAATATACTGGCTACATTGACTTCCCTGTCCTCTTACGCATGATGAGGGCAGTGAAATTAGCATGGCCTCTAAATGAAATGCCTTTTCAGCCTACGTTTCCATTCGCATACCTCGACTGACGATTCGTTGTTTTATCGGAGGAGAATGTGAAACGAAAGAGCTCGTATAAGTTCTCTCGATTGTGGAGTTTTGCCATCACTTCGATACAATTCTAACACCAATATGGCTTCTAACACCTTGAATAAATCATGAAATCGACACAAGGGATCGTCTACTGGGTCGCCAATCGTCGAGCGAGCACACCAATCTGCTTGCTTCATTTCATGAAGACACTGAAATTATCATCAAAATTTACTTGAACATTGAGCGTTTCTCAATGATTTTTCCTCTCCCTCATTTGAAGCTCCCTAGTTTTGAATATCTCATCAACGAACGTCACAATTAACAGGTGTCCACAATTGTGGACTCATTTAAGTACGAACTAATGTAAATTTTTGCTATTGCGACTTTAAAAGTAATTCAGGAAAAATGTATCAATTTCAACATAAACGTCCTTTTGCTAAGGAGTTCAATAAGAAAATAAAGAAATGCAAATTTGTAAAGATGAATTAGGAACGAATAATCTTGAATATCCAAAACAAAGAATGACAAAATATAAGTCATAAAGATACAAAGCACAGGAACGGAGGAAAAATAAATTACATTGGGATCAGAACAATCCCATATTGTGAAGAAACAATTGCCTATGAGTAAAGTTAAAAATTATTAATTTGTTTAAATTAAAAATATTTGAAGAAATCGTAATGTCATGGCTGACTTACACAAAACCACAGCCTTAAAACGAACGTCTTCCAGATATATGAACGAATCAAATGCCATTACTCTGGAGTTCTGCTTCACACTGAAATTTTGGAGGCTTGCGTGCTGACGGGCGAATGTTTCCATTTCACAATTGATGATAGACGTAAAAAGGTGACAATTATAAAGAATGAGAGTCTTATTAACATAAAGTTAAGAATATTGAGGCCACAGACAGCAACGTAATCTCTTGAGTTGATTTGAAGGCACTTATTTTTAACTTTGTTTATTGAATATTGAATCTCTCTTGATATGAATTTTTACTATGGGAGACAGCGATATCGTTACATTTTGAAATTGAATGATGATTGATGCAAATTTGTATTTAGAGGGATTCGTCTGTACTTCTTAAGAAAATTCGCTCGTCATAAGACCCAGACTTTTCTAATTATTATGTTTCCCGAATCAATTAAAACTTTTCACATGTGATCAGGGTTGGATTTAATTATAAACTTCTCCGTTATCAAAAGTTATTCCTTAAACCTTTTTATCTTAGCAGTGGTCAGTGCTTTTTTCAAGAGACAATTATGACGTCTTTGATGGATATTTCAAGAAGCATCATTTCAAAAACCGCTTCAGGACAAAGTGATCAGGGCTCACTTTCGCTTGGTCGAAATTCATAGAGGCTGGTGGTAGATTTGCACAATTATTGTCCAGACACTGCGCGAACATAAGTGTCACTTCTCAATGTGGGAACAATATGCCC
The DNA here is from genome assembly GCA_014220935.1 of Platorchestia sp. MABIK. NCBI lineage: Eukaryota > Metazoa > Arthropoda > Malacostraca > Amphipoda > Talitridae > Platorchestia > Platorchestia sp. MABIK. The sequence continues at coordinate 41,922 of JACJUY010006156.1, read as the reverse complement.
CTGGAGCTTTGTTAATTGAAAAAAAACTGATGCTGTTACTTTTTTCTATTTTAAAAACCAATGATGGTTCTTTTGTAGCATCTATCTTGGAAAAAAACTGTTTTTTTTTTCTTTCTTTCTTTTTTAGACACAGGCATTAAATTTTATGTACGAGTAGAGCTGTGCAGGATCACGATATGGATCAGTGAGCGAGGTGCAGACAAGCTCAGAACCTATGTATGTTATGCAATCACAAACGCTCGCATAAAAATGATTTGAGGAGAAAAATTTGAGTTCTAATTTCAACTCCGTAAAGCAATTTCTTTGCATAACCTTGCTACAAACAATTTCAATGACTTGGATTATGCTGCTGAATCTTAATTAGCATACGTCATTTCACTGAATGTGTGCAATACTAATATTTATAAAGTAAATTGAGTTAATAAGTGTTCGAACCGTGTCTGCGCCATAGACCACTGAAAGCAAATGTAAATGAGACAGCCGCGCGGTTAAGCGAGCGATCTCCAGGTAATGGGAATGTCCGTGATCATGTTAGCTTTAGGAAACGTCCATTCCTGTAAAATGGATTTCTTTTAAAATGGATCGCGGCTAAACTATTCAATCATCTGATTTATCCCTATAAACTATTACCTATAACAATCTCAAGTGCAGGGAAAATCTTTAGGAATCATTTCGCCAGAAAAGATTATAAAATTGTCAATTTTGCAGTTGAGCTTCTGACAAAGAGTGCTCATATATCGAATTGTGTTGCAAGACAATTTATTCTTAGGATTTCCAATGTAATTTTGATCGTTTTCGGAGTAACTTATTTGAAACAAAACTATTGAATGAAAGTTCAAAACACGCAACTTATTCAGTTAAACATATGTTAGAACACTACGCATTTGGATTGGTTTGAATGAAAATTATATTTGAGAGAAGAGTGTTCTATGATCTATGCAACACAGCTCATGACCAACAACTGTCAGATAATCGGCCAACTTGTAAAAACTGCAATCCAGCAGACATTCTTGAAGGCAAATACGTATTTCTCCAGTGCACGAAGTCAATAGGAGAGAACAGGAAGACTGGAAGTGACGCTACAGCGTCCATCAGAAGCTGCTCGCCTTGATGAGGTTGGCGCTTGTGTCTAACGATGATGAAGGGTCGTCAATTGTGCGCATCTCCTTCTCGAGTGCAGCGCCCGCGCTTGGTGTCAAGTGATGTTTGGAGTGCACGTAAGTGCCGCCTCAATTGTACGAGCAATCTCAAGGGCAAGCGTAGCGTATTGAAGGCGAGCGATGCACAGAGAGATATTTCTAATACACTATCCGTCCAACATTTCAATTCTGTTGCAAAATAATCCTTTAGAACCCAACACTGTTACAATAGTGCAACCGTAAACTCTGTCCAGTTTAAAAAGAACGCACTGAGATCACTTGCCGTTCATGGAGCTGTCAAAACCCATTCCATTATGCAAAATAGATCTCATCATTCCTTCATTGCTGAATTTTTTCTGGAAGAATTGGACGTAAAATGGGTGTGAGACACAAGGAAGTTTCCACGAGTCTTTCCAACAGTAATTTACGAGAAGACTCGAGCTCAAAGAGCAGCACTTGTGCAAAAAGTTAAGCAATCTGAATTTGATTGAGGTGGCAACGAGTTTTGGAGAGGATTCCTGGCGAGAAATATTATGAAACAAGGCCAGTATTTTCGTCGGTGGGCTGTGTAAGTATGAAGGTTATGTTACCGGTCGGCTGGGCCCTTAAGTCAGAGACGAATGTGGCTCATTTATTCAGTGGCCAAAACCTTTCACGGTACAGATTTTTTTAATGCGTAACTCCAGAATTATTTCAAGTTCAAGACTGAATCCCAACTCTCTGCGTTAAACATTACTCACTCTCGTTGAATTCATGGAGGAAACTTAAGGATAACATTAATAGCTGCTGCCTTCAGATGCAAGGAATGCCTATAACTTACTGTGCCAAAAGACCGTATTCATCCTTACGGCTGAACTAAACCACTCAAACAAATCTTCATCGTCGTGAATAATTACAATGCTTCTGAGGTAGCAAGTATACTCTGATGTGACCGTCAAACAGGCTGTCAAGATGATAATTTTGAGAGTACATGAATGCCCGCAGCTAAAAACATTTGATCTATAAGGGAAGAAATTTAAAAAATATATTTGAACTCGTTATTCATTGATCTAAGTCTAGTTTGAAAATTTATCAATATTTCAAAATAGTTGACATTATCGGTGACAACAAGCCAAGTATTAAGTAGGTTCCTTTTCTTTTCCTCTCTTCTACTTCTTTCCTTTCTTTTGCCCCTCTCATTTTCGCACCAAAACTCGGGCACAGAAGTGATTCGTGACTGTCAGTATCCCAGCAGGTCTATCGGCTCCGAAATTAATATGTTCTTGACTGTAGATAAACGACACACAACTGTCAAGGCAGAGATCGGTGTTTCTAATGAGTTCATACATTCTAATTGGTACCTTCTGAGTTTAGATGTTTTTTTTACTAGGACAACCTGAGGAGAATCAAGTCTCTTGAGCTACACCGTTACATGTTCCCGTGTTAGGGTAAATCAGAAGTGATGTGCATAATCTGTACTCATGAGTTGCTTTAGCAGCAGTTGATGGTGTTGTGAGGCTCTAACTGTAGGACTGCTCGTGTTGCAGTGTTTTGTACATATCACTGAAAATTAACTGTGAAATGTAACCAGGAGGACAGCTAAAGACATTTTCTCAAGAAATTCTTGCCCAAATGAAATATGATTCTAGAATAATGATAGTGACATGAACTTTACGTATAAGTGTACAGAGACGACTTGCACAACTTGAGCGTATATAATTTTCTAGCTACAGCGACTTAAGTGAGAGCCTAAATTATTTCACAGATTTTGTTAATTTGATTTTTCTACTCTTGATTTTGTGAAGTACTGTGAAGCCTGGAAGATGCGTGGTTGCGTGTTATTCAGTTTTCAATCTGCTCTTGTTCCTCTTTCAACGCTCTCTCTTTCTCGGCTTCTCGGGGTGCATGCTACGGCGGGCGCACTCCATATCTACGGCCGCCGATACGATAGTGCCTCATTATTGTGGCCTCATTTTAGGAGGGACATTCAGCCCTGGCAGAGTTATCGGCGGTCTATCGGTGGCCAATGCCGCATAAACCATGCGGTAGTTTGTTACCCGAAAACAGAACGCGGACCGCAACTTGGCGGGTCGAGGAGACTGAAGTCATTATAGTCGTGTGAGCGTATAGCTGTAGAACTGTGCGGGTGTGGAAATGAAGATTTCTGTGTGTGTGTGTAGATGTAGAGATGTGTGGGCGAATAGAAGTAGAGATATGTGGGCGAATAGAAGTAGAAATATGTGATATATATGCAGCTGTTAGCACGTGGATTGTTGGAAACAATTGATGATCTCAGCTGAAAGATTTTGCATGGACGGATGTGCTTGTGAATCCAATTCACAATATTTACTGTAGACGAGACCTATCAATTTATAATCTAAATTTACTTCCTCTAACTTCACGAGTTAAATCTAGAATAAAAATTTTTCAATGAAAGAAAAAATTACTCGAGTTTTAAAGAGTATTTATAGCGTAGGATAATAATTACATGAAGATTTATACCTAGAAACTAAAATGTTTTTCTTTTGAAATACTGTATATTTAGTTTGGCTAAATAAGATAAAGTTCTCAATTAGCATCGTAGTGGGTCGGTTACGACTGATGACAGGGCACATCACATGACGGTGGGATGCAGCGTAAGGAGACTTGCCTTCCACTCCGTGATTTCAGCGCACTGAGTTTAAATCATATCAGAGCACAACAGGGAGAATCGTTGAGATTTGGTGAACAAGCTGAGGCCGAAGGTTAATTTATTAAATCAAAATTATGAAATACTCGATGGTATACTAAATTTCACACCTGAAAATATTAATCGTTGACTCAAATCGAAGAAGTCAACTATTAGCCCACCTTAAGCAAAGAACTTGATAGTGTGTAAAAATTATGGACGCATAACCTGATCCACAGAGGCTTCTCGATTTACGGCAATATCCACCTCCCACGCTTCGTGGATACCACGCGATCTTCTATGAATCATTAAAAAATTATGCTCGATGACGACGACGGTCGTCAGTACGAACTTCGCGAGTGGACTACATAGTTCGTCTCGGCAACAGAAGAAAACTTCGTCGGGGCGGAAGAAAGCGGGAATTGCGACGTGCGTTTTGTCAGTCCAGGACAGAACAAGTCTAGACTATGACTTGCTGGTTTCAATATTTCTACTGGCTTCAATACTTTTGATAACTTTTATACACGTTTTGTTTGCAAATGAACTTGTATACATGAAACTGTGCCCTTACAACTTCAGGTTAACCATTATGAACTATAATTCATCATCTGGTAAAATTTCTTTTATGTCGGCCTGTTAACAGTTTAAAGGACTTTAATGTTTATGTACGTTCATTAATACGTCAACTAATTAGGTGCTGACTCACGTCATAATTCGTGATACGACTCATCGCAAGAACGGATGTCTGTCGGAAGGCGAAGACCTCTTGCATATTCTATAATGAATAAAGAAGAATGCTGCCCAACCCAACAGCTGAAATTTGCTGAGCTATAGTATGAGTGTAGAGGTATAAAATGAGTGTCGAGCTATAATATGAGTGTAGAGATGAAGTATGAGGATGAGAACTTGATTACAGTTTTATAATTTAATTAATATAATTTTTAATTTTAATTGACGCACCAGTAGGGGAAAGATCGAGTCCAGCGTTTCTTCCTCGTGCGCCTAAGTACCTCATGAAAACCTCTTTACGTTTTAATTTTTTGTTATTTTTTAAACAACGTGTGAATGAATCTGAAAAATGGTTACCCTCTGGTAAATTGCTTGACACCATGGTCAGATTGATTGACTTGAAAAATTTCATTTCTAAGACAAGCGAGTTTCGAATGATCTCTTGCACACAATCCTGCAAACGAACGTAACCATTTCTCCTAAAGATTGTAATCTTTCATTGAACCTTTTTCTGTACAGTTGATGAGCCATTGTACTAAGTAGCTAGTCAGTCTTTATAGACATCGATGTTCTATAGTGAATGAATATGAAAAATTCAAATAATTAAAATTGATGTATTATTGATGACATTTGTTACAAAACTACAACAGTTGAGATAAAAAGCGAGTAATGAAAAAAAATTTTTTTCTGAAGACATGAATGAAATTTTAAGCCGCATTCTATAATTATTAGAATCTGAATTTCTAGTCCTAAAAAGTGGTCAAAATAGGGCAAAAAACATTATCAAAATAGCACTAAAAATTTGATTTTGCAGGAATTATGACAAAATAGTTTTTACTACTAGCAAAATAGTTCATATATATCGCAAAATAGTACGTAAAATTTTTCAAATTTAGGCTACAATTCAGCAGTTTCCTTCCATGTTCAGCTATAAAAACCGGATGAAATTTTTCACAAACCGGATTTGCGAATGCAAATGCCAAGATAACGAAAGAGAGAGATGAAAGAAAAGCCGTTTATATCCTGATACATGAGATGCATTACAACATATTGGATTTTGAGGATTTGTTGAAACAAAACATCCTTAAAATTGATAGACGAACGTACCATACGAGGCTTACTAATAGACAAACCATTCGAGGTGTACTAATAGACAAACTGTACGAGGCATACTAACAGACAAACCATACGAGGTGTACTAATTGACAAACCAAACGTGGTGTACTAATAGACAAACTATACGAGGCGTACTAATCGACAAACCATACGAGGCGTGCTAACAAATTAACCCTGTCACGGGCTAATTAAGTCAGAATATCATATCTTGGATATTTTATACACCAAGAGATGGCTGACAACTATAAATTATTTAAATACTGCTAGACAATTCTTCGGAATTCCTTAATTGTTAGTTGAAACAAAGTTAGAAAAGACAAAAAACGCTGTACGGAACAGATTGAAACGCCGTCATAAATCATTAAATTATCAAGTAGTGAGAGAAGGTTAGTCACAAAGTAATTTATAAAAAAAGTCGCGTAACATAACACGCACGTCTAGAAACGCGTAAACAACATCCACGTAAAACGAAATTCATGGCATGTTCAACATACGCACATAAAGATAATTTTTTCAAGAGTCAAATGCTCAAATTGCGCTCAATTTCATTTGGCTGTAAAAATTTCTCCCTTTTCCTATCCCCAGAAAAGTCCTTTGGGGTAGTGATAGATCTATTTTTGAATCATTAAGCAAGTGAAATAAATATATTTATTTGTGAAATATGGTTCAGTATTAACTGGTCGCAGAGAATTAGGTAAAATGTAATGGACTTTGAGGTTTTGTTTTGACGCCAAAAATAGAAATAGAAACAAATGTAATAAGATATACACATAGACACATAGATATACATGTATGCGTGCGTATACATATCCACCACACATACTCAGACGCACATATTCATATATATATACGTTTTGAAAATGAATATAAGAAAAAATGAACATAAAAACAATCTTTCTTTTGCTACATCGAAAATGACCGTCGAGCTCAGTGTAATCGTGAGAAATTACTTGAAGAAAAAATAAGTAAATGGAAAAAGATTTCGAAAAACGCAAAAATGAACTAGTTTTTATTTTCTAACAGAAATTTTAAAGGAAATCAAGTTACAGTCTAGGAACGACAACAAAAAATGATCTCGGGCTTCACATCCTCTCGATATTCTCTTCAACATCTTACGACCATATATAGATACATGGGATAAAATGCTTTCTTTTATCGCATCGGACACAAACTGCAAAAGATCAGCTGCGAAGGATCAGATTGAGGCCATTTGTAACACCTCGAAAAATTTTCATTGTTATAAATTATCCTCTTGATCGTCTACGACTACTTTGTGCAGGTTTTATCATTTGTTGCATAATGACTACTTTTTGCCTTTGTGCCTGGTCAAAATAGCGTTCATAGTAAAAAAGCATTTCGCGATAAATGCAATTTTTTATTTGCACCTGTAGTCGTTATAGCATTAATAGAATAAAAGCTAAAAACACGCTCTCTAAGAATGATAGAAAAAACAACTTTTGCAAGCCCTGCTTGGTTTTTGAAAAATATGTGAGGCTTTTCAAAAGTTGATTTTCATGTCATTTAGCTTTGAATTGCTGTTTGGTTTTTGAACAAATATCCATGGGCTATGTGCATTTTGATGGCTTAATAGAGATATCTTAATCAAAATGTTCCGAAAAGTTTTGATGTATGTATTGCACAATGCTGCATTTAGAAATTTTTCGTAGTGGAACTCGAATTTTTGTTCCTATAATAGTCACTGTGACTCTTGAGTTTTTATTGCAGCATTCCTCTGAAAGAAAACACAAGCTCTCAAATGTTTAGGACACGGGTGTGAGAAATTATCAAGTACAGTTGATTGAACGAGAATTTCACAAGCTGTGTAGAGTACAAAACACCGAGTGGAGGTTCAGGAAAAAAGATTTACTGAAACATCTGTATGGCGAGTTGGCTTATGCATGAGTAGATCAAGATATACTCGCAACTACTAATTGATTTAAAAAGCTCATGTTATATTCAAGACCAAAAGTTTTTGTTACCATATGATTATAATTTCAGTTCATTATTTTTTCACTGTCAGCCAGCGTTGAAAGTTTATGACGAACCGAACCAAGTGAATGAGCTGTAACAAATGAGCTCAGCATGTCGAACAAAGATCATATAAATGTACAATAAAACGCGCAAGGCCACGTACACTTCAAAAGTATAGCTGGCGAGTGCCGTGCAGGAGCTTGCAAACCTTCAAGAGAAGAGAGCGTCATCCTCCCTGCAGTGTCAAAGTAACGATCCAGTTCTGCAAATCGGTTTATGTCGTGCCGAGTTTCAGCTATGCGCATAGACAAATATGCCCTCGGCGCAAAATGTCTTTGTTCGTGAACAGGCAATTCTGAACCTGTGCGCTGGCTGAGCCGGGCTTGAAATACGCCCAGGAAGGAGCTGTGTTATAGCTTCAGAAGTGAACCATTTTGATGGTTTAATTCCAACTTAGACTGATCGAATGAAATTTTTCTCGTTAAGTATTTGCTGCTGGTCAAAGTGTTTTTACTTTCTGTTCATCTCGATGCATGAAAATTTATGTAAAGGCTTAATATTTTATTTCGAGTCTAAAAGTTTACGCCATCCTTGCCTCGCTTGTTGGAAGGTAAGCGATTGACGAACGGACCATCCTAATGTAAATTACAACATATAGCTTTTTAAAACGATCAGTTTTTCTGATTGACATAGTGAAGGAACACTTTGGTCTCTTTGGGTAGAGCACAATCTACCAATAACACGAGAAGCGCCTCGATCAGATTCCCTTCTTCGAGAGAGTTTTGGAACTAAAATTACTCTCAACATTCGCTATTGAATAACAATTTATGAACGAGTAGTCCTGCTTTAACTTGCTGAAACTAAAACTAAAAGATTCTTTCCTTTCTTATCCTATAAATCGCACTATTTACACGACCCTGGCACCTCGACTCGAACTTATTGGTCCAAACTCCCGTGATTGTAAATAGCGAGGACTTAAGAAACGCCCTCAGACTGGCTGTCATTCAATAAGTTAGCAATATACTTTCTAGTTAAATGCTCACAGAATGCTGGCTGCGGAAACGGAAAAATTGACTCATACTTTGTTTTTTAATCGAATGAAGCCAGAAATGTTAGACATTCAATTTTCACGGCTTTACCTCTGCCACCCATTTTTTTGCAATAATTTGATCTATTCTGCAGGAGAAAAATCACTACGAACTCATTCCTTAGCGATGAGAAAATGAATCTTAGTACAATTGACGTTGATGAAGCTCGATATTTGTCATCTTCTGTCTATGAGAAGACACCAATAAAGATAGGAAAGCTTTAATTCTAATGTTTTTGGTGCCAACCACAACACTGAGTAATTTAAGGACAGTTGAAGATTATATTGCTACTAAAAGCTCACGGCCACAAATAGGGCTACTGCAACTGCTCAAAACAAAGAAGTCAAATTGTCTGACAAAATTTGTCGTTGTACACAATTTGTTCCGTTGAGTTTCTAATCAAAGTTTTTATTTGTTACATGCGATCGAGGTTGAATCCCTGAGTAATGATCATCAAATGAGAAATACTTCAGAAACTGGTTACAATGACTACTGAAAACATGGCCTAAATTCATTCCACTTCCAGACTTGGGCTAATTTAGATCGCTGCCGAGTGGATAGCAGACTATTACTCATTATAAATGTTGCATTCCATGCCTGGAGCATAGAAACTTATAATACTAAATTTACTACGTTTTCAAATTAGTAATTGTGATTTACTTTCATCTATCAATTTCTAGCTCCTTATTGCCTCAAACACCGAAGTTGTTCGCACTAGGTTTAATTCTTCAATTATTGCCACCCGTTTTTGAAGGAAAACTTCGTTTTATGTTCTTTTCACACCACAAGAGTGTTATTTTTTATGAAATGCAAATTTAGCTCACATCCCCGGCTTGCAACACCGATGTAAGGTCTAATTATGTGAACATATTCTGCCCATCATGGTCGCTTCCTTCAAGTGCAGCGCACATGTTTTTCATTGGTCGCTTTCTTTATACGAGTATATTTTCTCTTTATCTCATTCTTCACTGTGGAATTCATTGGAGAGTTTTCTCTTAGAGACGGTGCGCGTTGCCGCAAGAAGAGTGGTAGTAGTAAAGCGTCTATTTATATGTGACCATCCATAAGGGACGGAAGAAAGATACTGCCCCGCAAATTGCAGGCTACACACGAGTGATATTTTACGTCTATTTTGTGGTATTGCTAGGGTATGCCCGGAAGTAAATATTCATGGGCGCAATTCAGCAAGGCTTTCTTCTAATGACCATCGCAAATGATCTCGTAGAATAAAACTTACGTCTCGTAATTTCAAACCCTCCGGCAAGGAAGGCGAAAATTGTCCCCATTTCGGAGGATCACATCGATATTTTCTTTGAGTTTAAAGTGGGCAGATTTTGTTAGCCGAGAATTTGGCGTTCATGAAAACATTTATTATTGTGGCAGGTGCCTCTTAGCTGCGTCCTACCGCACTCTGGACGGCGTACCACGTTTCCGCCCACAACTAAACAAGCACCCAAAAAACTATGAGACGACACATTGCGGGTAATTGCAGGGACCTCCCGTCCTGCCCTCTCCCTTCACGATCGAAACTTGAGAGAATTTTTCCCTACGCCATGGGATTTACTATTTCCCTACTATTTATTTCAGGGATTTTTGATCTATGGAAAAGCAACGAGCAACAAATCTTTTTCCTAAATCGTTGTACTTGGGTAATTCGTAAGAATTGTTCTAACATTTTTGCACGACAATGAATGAACCATCGTTGGAGCAATATTGTCCCCTCTGTGAGTGCATGTTGTTAAGATTATTCACTTGCTGATGTATCGTCATTTTTCATCTGCTCAGTCAGAATAAAATTACTTATAATTAATGGGTTACTGAAAACTATTTACCATTGGTGATGCACGAGAGAAGTGTGGGCCATGTATAAAGTGCAGCAAGCAAAAACGTCAGACAGGGTTCGGTCAACAATACACTGTGTACATCTGTTTAGTTTTTCGTCAATCAGCATAACAGAGCTACTAACTTTTTTTTTGTCCAGTATACATTTGGCTAAGTGCTTGTGTGCCTAAGTGAAATGTACTTCAAGACATAAATTAGGCAGCCGTCACTGGAGAATCAAATGGTTACGTTCCGTCACAACCTATTCACACGTACGCTCACCATTCTGTCCACCTAGCTTCAAAAAACGGTCAGATCTTGGCCCTAGGCTTTGGAGAATTTTTGGTCGCAGCTGCGTTTTAATTTGGTTGGAAAAATAGAGGAGGATTTTGTTGTGTATACTCCTTAAACTGTGTTTAGATGAATAATTTAAATTTGGCGCATGAAACTGGAGACGCTGAATTTGTGTTTGCAATTTACCCTCTGCCTGTGTTAGCTAGTTTTTCATTGCTCCAATCACGTCTCTTTGGAAATTAGTTCCGTAAATTTTGATGCAGAGACATATTCTAAAAAAGGCATCCTCATTCTGCACTTGAAAGTTTTAATTAAATTTTGATTAAAATATCACTGACAAATTGTGAAGTGTAAGAAGCACATATTGATGATGATGCTCAGTTTGTGATGACTTGGGTGAAACTGATTATTCAGAAGTAACACTGCGAGCTCGTGGAATTATTACATGCTTAAATTTGTAACAGGTTTTACTTTATTACAGGGCTAATTATGTTACTTTTCTCCAGCCCCATTTTACTTTTGCATGAAAACGTGTCTATGTATTCCGCCCAAAGCTTGCACCCTAAGCACGGCTGCACTCCAGGTCACAATCAGGCTGTGAAATATTCTATACGTCTTTAGTGACGATTTGGAGTTCCATAAAAAAACTTTGAATTTTGACAATTTTCAAAAGATATCCATTCATTCCTTTTTGTACCCATTTTTTTACGTACATAAAATAACTCAGAAGTATAAGAATTACAGCAAAATCAAAAAAGCGTGAGACGCCTCCCATCACAATTATGTGAAGTTACTTAATTACTTTGGTAGCGTAACATCACGGATTGGTCTTCTAGTGACGGCAGCTTTACTTCGCTAACTTACTTTCAATTATAAGTTAGTCGAAAATAGGCTCTAACTTGCCTAGGGGTGGCGGTGGACTCCTACTGGATGAGTTATGTATCGGAGCGAACGTTAGTGCCTTCGCTCCAGGGTTGACATTAAAAAACCCACCCAAAAAATAACACAAGTAAATCAAGAAAAAATAACCAATAAAACGAAAAATTTATAGTCTAGTGAATTTTTTAAAATTTAAAGTCACATGTGAATGCACCAACCTGTAAGAAAGGCACAACGCGCGTTTTTACTATTTTTCTTTTATTGGCCCCATTTTCAAACTTAACATATTGAATCTAATTTGAACCTTAATTCCTTTTTATGGGATTTCTAAAGCACGGAGAAAACTATTCTGCTCGTTGGTCGCTATTGGGAAACGAGTTCTACACAGGTAGGCACCTGAGTGATTTTAAGTTGAGATTCGTTTCACGTATCTTACCATCACGTATCGTGATCACTAACAGTTAGACGTTTTGACACCAGATTTAATCCTTTTAACTGAAGGATTTTTGTCCAGAAATAGATTCGTTTTTTATGAAAAATTGTCAGCATTTTTTCAGTGTAAATATTTCTGGTCTTTCATTTTTCACATCTGCTATAAAACTACGTTGACGACCTGCTATGCATTCATCCAAAAATAAAGATAACTTTTCTACCTGAAAATCTGTGTCAGAAACTACTGTATAGAAATGTCGATGTGCACAGTGAGAACTTAAAGTTCATATACTGAGGATTTTTGGACAGTAAAATCCAATATAGCCCACTTTTGTGACGTTATTCCCATCAACGTTCACCCCTGCTCATTGCCACCGGAGAGACTCAATAACATCACTAACATCAGTGTTCACAGCTCACAACTGCATGGACGCAAAACACAAGCGATCGACGAACTTGAAGCAGTCACTAACCAACCTAAACGGGCTTCAGTCACCATCACTTTATACCACAGCTCTGACGTGTAATCCAGAAAGATTTGGCAAAAATAAAACAGTTTATTTCTCATGAGTTGGGGACACGGGTAATGCTGATTGGCGGCAATTCAAGCTGGAATTTTCAGGTTCATTCATGGCCGAAGTTGGGTCGTTCTCAGAGCAACTTTTTCATAGATTGTGATGTGAAGAAGACGGCTGTTGAGCCTGGATGCGATTTCATCTTTTACTTTGTGATCTTGTGAGGCAAAGAGAAGTCTTCTTACGGGTCCTACAGGCCTGGATTTTTCGTTATTACGATTTCAGAAGAAAATGTCTTCCATTTCCTAAACAAACATCGGCATCTTAGGATGCTTTATTTCCAATCAAGCCTGATACATATGATCTTAAGCATTGGTTTTTCAAATGTCTTATTACTAACACTATATATAGGACACCATGACGGTTCCCCCGTGAAGCCGGCACCCATTTCCGACACCTGGGTTGAGTGGGGTATTGTGCTTGAGCTCTCCCTTATACCCAACGGGGAAAATCGCCGCGCCAGTGCCGGGATACGAACCCTCATCTCCAACATACAAGGCCGATCCCTTAACCACTGTACCACTGCGAGCACCTAGAGGTAAATAGCCATTTTATCAAATGCCAGTCTGCAGTCCACTGTAGCACTAACGTTCTCTGCTTGAACAGGGTGATGGCCCGGGTCATTTATTTTATGAAAGTTTATGACACGATATTCTGATCACTACATGGGTATCAGAAATCAAAGTTGATGAGAAAGCGTGTCACGGGCACGGAAATGCAGCTCACTGTAGCCTAGCCTAATTTGATAGGAACAATGGTGCAAAATGAGTCCTGGTGCTGTTCGTTATGACCAGCTTTCTCATTTTTTCTATGGGTAAAGCCTCGGACACCTACAAGTACCTGGGCATTCTCGTTAGCACTGAGGGGAAGCGCAAAAGCTATGGCAGTATCTTAGAAGATAGCATCGCTGAAATCACAAAGGCACCTCTCAAGGTCCAGCAACGGCTTGCGGTTCTGAGAAATCATCTCATCCCGAGGCTTCAACATCGACTGGTCCTCGGAGAGGTGTACAGAACCCAGTAGGATCGTCTTGTTAGGCGTGTTAAGGCCCGTCCGCACTATCAATCTTTCGGCCGAATCTTGTGTTTTTCGGCAGTCTGCTGATACGAACACATACGGAAAATTGCCAGAGTTCATTGTGTTCGTGTTTTTGAAACTGTTGGAAAACTGCGAACACAAACTTTCGTAGAAACAGCAGACACTCGCTTGTTTATGTTTTATGAATGGTGTTTTTGCTCGTGAATTGTTTAGTTTCTACGTCTTTTTTCCTATTTATCGATTTAATTGCGTTTTTCTTGCGAAAGCAGTAAATTGTAGGACTACACATATATTTTTTAATCGAAATTAACTACGTAACAAGTACAGTATTTATTCAGTAATAACATAATTTGTCAATAGGTGTAGATTTAATTGATCTTAATTTAATTATAATAAAAACAATCTACCAGTGTACTGAAGCTGAATATACATAAAACATCTGGACACGATTCAGAAAATTTTGTGTTTTTGTTCGCGTTTTGGTGGGTTTCGGATTGACGAAAAGTTGAATGGTGTAGACAGGCCTTTAAACGGCGGTCAGGAGTTAGGACTCAGGAGTTGGCTTCACTTGCTCAGTGACATTCCTGATGCCTCATTGCATGCACGATCGCGTGATAAAGGAGTTAAAAGGACCTCATTTGATCAGTGCGATTCAGTTCACGAAGCAGAACCGCTCCGAGAGGCTCTTGACATCGAGAGATCCAGCCATCCTGGTGGCAGTGAGAGACTACATGACAGAACCTACGGTGATCGAGGTACTGGCTTGGTCCTGCCACGATTAAAGAGACTACGGTGTTGTATAAAGTGCAACAGCCAGTATAAAGAAAGTGAAAATCACGATTTTCTTTTGCCTTTTTTACATTGTCTTTCCTGTTGTGGTAAAAAAATCATATTCTTACCTTAAATGGTGTGTTGTTAAGTGTTTGGTACCTAGGGTTACCATGGGGATGTTTATTTGGCAGAAGACATTTGTCCTCGGAAGGAATGACGTTCTAGTGTTCCCTAAACAATTTAAACGAAATTTGGAAAGTTCTAGACTTACTACTACTTCTTTTTCACTTCAAATTAATCCGAGTCAAGTGAATTTAATTCAACTCAAGTTCAATTTAATCCTAGTCAAGTTCAATTTAATCCAAGTCAAGTTCAATTTAATCCAAGTCAAGTTCAATTTAATCCAAGTCAAGTTCAATTTAATCCAAGTCAAGTTCAATTTAATCCAAGTCAAGTTCAGTTTAATATAAGTCAAGTTCAAATCAATCCAAGTCATGTTCAATTTTCTCCAAGTCAAATTCAAATTAATCACAGTCACATTTTACATCTAAATATATTGGAATACATTTGGATTTTGTGTATGTAATGTTGTCTTCCGTCCTATCGGTTTTTAAAATAATTTTAAAAATGCCTTTTTCAGTATCTTATGTACCGTTTTCTCTAATATAGGTGTATAGAAGAAAAGCATTTCTGATTGAATTTGGATCAGCGCTTCCCTCAAGATGGATCTCTACAACCAATCAACGTACTATGAAACAAGTGAAGATGAACAAGAAAATGTACGCGCAGAAGTAAGAAGAGGGGTAAAGAGAGGAAAATACAAGAAAACACGAGAAGAAAAATGCAGAGTGATAGATGCTGCATTGAAAGATGAAGATTGGAGAGCAACGGCAACATTTTTCTTGCTAGTGCAGGAATGTATCTGTGTAGTAATGTACTCATATGAATTGTAATCAAACAGAATCGTACATTAGTACTCAGTGAATCGCATTTGTATAGTTTTTTATAGATTAAATATACATATCGTCCAGTAGTAATCTTTTGTATTTGCATGTATATGATTTCATATGTATATGTGATAAAGTGGAATTTCACGCATATAAGTATCTATAAGTGTAAATAAATCCTCGAAACTGTGTATGTGTAACATAAAATTACCATTTGAACAAAAAATTTGAATGTATGCACACTGTCATCAATGTAGAATTTTAAAACATCTTTAATGAGGAGTATAATACGAAGTTTTTGTAATTCACTTGCATCTTTTACACCACTCAAAGATCTGAATCACACTCTGCCTCCTGATACTGGATACTTACCACATTTTACGACAGCTTGTTTTCATATTGCAGAAATTTTATGCATTCCTTGCTGAAAGGAAAGACGACTGTCTTGCTCATCACATCCAATAGATACATGTTTAAAGCAAAAAGGCTCAAATTAACCAGTAATTGTGTCAATTTTTAACTCAACTTAGGGTTCGATTAATTTGAATATGACTTGAATTAAATTGAACTTGACTTGGATTAAATTGAACTTGACTTGGATTAATTTGAACTTGACTTGAATTAAATTGAACTTGACTTGGATTAAATTGAACTTGACTTGCATTAATTTGAACATGACTTAGATCAATTTGAACTTGACTGGGATTAAATTGAACTTGACTTGGATTAAATTGAACTTGACTTGCATTAATTTGAACAGGACTTAGATCAACTTGAACTTGACTGGGATTAAATTGAACTTGACTTGGATTAAATTGAACTTGACTTGGATTAATTTGAAGTGAAAAAGGTGTAGAAGCATGAATCTATGTCTTTTACCAAGCTGATGCTCCTACATCGTGATATTTCTATGAATTATAATTATGTCAAGAAAACTTTTTGCAACCTTGTTCAGTGGGTATCAGTGCTAATGGTGTAATTTGAAATATTATTGATTTCCATTCATTTTCTACCGTGTATGATCCTGTCCTTTCATTCGAAGAAGTGTTCAATCTGAGAGGTGTTTAGGAATCAATCAAATTATGGAAATTGAAAGGTTTTGGAAGGTAACGATCAATTTATTTACTCATAGAACACACAAAGGAAATATTCGCACTATTTATGGCATTCTTTTTTATTATGAAAGCAGGTGTTTTTATTACAACCTGGAATAGATTACTGAAGGTCGAAGCTTAAACAATATCTTTCAGTTCCAAGTAATATGAATTTTTCTTGCGTTAACTCCGACCTGTTCTGTTTCCGTTGACATCCCATAAATTTTCTCCTGGCGTTAGAAAACGACTCTGGACTCAACCCTGAATTTAGAGTGCGCTAAAATACTGTATTCATGCTCGTTGGAAACTAGTAAAACTACTAATACGTCCTCATTTGTCTGCAAATGCTGCCGGCAGAGTCCTCATGCATCGAAACACACAAAGTGTGATCGTTTCCATGTCCATGTACTGTCGATGTTGGCAAATTACTACTCACAACCCAGAATTTTCTGATGCCAATTACTTAACGAGCTAAGTTTATATAATAGCGAATGAAAGGCTGCAATTTGAATTAGGACTTGCAATGCTCAGAGGAAAGTTACTCGCCTTAGATACACGGAAAATTCTTTATTGCAGCAATTTGACAACTTGATCGTGCGACGACCGGCAGTATTATGTCGCATGCAGTGGCTGCATTGGATTTTGTTGATCTTTTCTAGATAGTCCACCACTCTGGGCCTGTGTTTTTCTTGTTCAATGGGTAATTTACCGTTCATTGAGTTTGCTTATGTACCTCAACGTTGAGACACTAAATTTTTCGATACTAAATTTTTAAATGAAATTGACTATTTTTTCTTAACCACGATCAGATATTCTTCAAAATTCGTCTCTGATAACCCACACGATCTATGGCGATTAAACCATGAGCTTAGACTGGAGACGTAGTTGTCTATGTACATTTATTTAATTTCAACAGTTTGGAAAGAGCTCAATTTTGACTCAGAATTTCCACGAAATTTTAGCAAATGCCTGACATTTGCGTTTACTCAACATGACTCCCTATCGCGTTTACGCCATTTACACACAAATTGTAGGCAATGGGGTACAAGGAATCAATATTTAATTTCTCTGAACCTAATTTCCTGTATATACTCATATACCGTAAGAAAAGAATTCTCAAATTCCCTTTCAAGTTTTTTATCAATAGCGCCTTAGCGTTCAGAAACCTTATCGTTGAAAAAATTAATTGCTAGTTAATGTCATTGTTTTCAGCGCCATCGCTAGCAGCGGTCAAGTAATCGACCAACACTTTAGAAAGATGCGCCGACACATGAAGGCATCCTCCCACGAGCACGCTCCCTAATATCGTTTAACGATGGATGTGCATGCCATTAAAGCATTAATAGTCTCTCTGTTGCAGGTTTCGCGTGTGGAGGGAATTTGAACATTCGGGGGAACACAACATAGGCGTTCACGGCAGTGCTGAGTGTGTTCTGTGTTCACACAACATTGGCCTCCCAGTTCTTCCTTGCCGTGATCGTGATGCAAATTTTCTCCATTTTATGTTCCCCAAAGCCTTGCTTTTATTACCGTACTCCAATTAAAGCTGTCAGATAAATGGGCCTTGAAAACTTTTCGTTCTAATTTCTATGTTTCTCTCACTGCACATTATCCTAATTTCATGTGTACTTACTACATGTACGAACGAGTAACACAGTAACACAGTTTTGTGACTGTCTAGAAGTACAGAAATGTGGTCAGAACATGTTTAATATTATGATTAGCCTATGAAAAAAATGTATATCTCTCGTTTAGAGTATTAAAAAAATTACACGTGATGTCGTTTGATTTTTCTAAGTGCATGCATGTTATACGCAGAACCTGTAACGTCAAAAATCATATATTGACGAACTGAGAGAGGATTACGTTTTTCACGTAATGCTTACAACAATTTTAAGTGTGGTTTCCACAACACCTTTCTTAATCTATCACGAATAAAATTTTTAAGATTTTTTTTTCGCAATTCCATTCAATTTTTCTCGCTTCGCGTTATCAGCTCTATTTCATCTCGGGAAATACAGCCAAACTGCAGGCATTGGGCTTCGGCGCAGAATTATTTCTTTGTCAAGTGGATCTCTATATTTTTGATGGAAATATTTCCAAATTATGTTATTGCTGCATTTCAAAATCATACGAATAACAGCTCGATTCATAGAAGAAAAGTAGTGTTATTTGTAACCATTTTTTGTTGTTTCAGCTACACATGTCAATTTTTTGATGTTTCTGCAGCTCGTGTCAATTTTTTTATGTTTCTGCTGCGCGTATAAATTTTAGTTAATTAACACTGCTATAAAATGTTAGCTGTAGATGAAGGCCATCCGTTACGATAGTGTGAGCCGAAAATGCATTTAGTCGCTGAATAGCGTCATCAATTAAACTGTGAATGCAATTTAAAATGCTGAGCTCATTTCTATCTGCGTTCAGAAGTTTGAAATTATCTTTAGGTAACGCTGCAGGCCGCGACGGCAGGTTGGAAAAACTCTTCCTTCATTAAAATTAAGTGGAAGCAAAAGACGGTATGTCATTGAAATGGTATATTTTTACTGCCATTACGCCTAGTCTACGGTACTTTGTATAACGATACTTTGTATTACGGTTGCACGATGTACGTCATCAGTTTACTTCCTTCCTGGCGTACAAGGAATGATTTTTTCTGCAAGTCAATGTAATTTCCTGCTTCCATCTTCCACAAGTAAAAAATTTCTGAATTCACTTATAAGTTTTTTCAGTAGCGCTTCATGCAGCGTTCAGAAGCCTTTTCCTTAAAAAAGGCGTGCTATTTGATGGTTGATGCCGGTAACGTTGTAATAATGACAGGCTTTTTGAATAATGCCATTATTTTTATCAACAACTTTAAATTTCGTAATGTAAATAACAGATACGGAACAAGGACTAAAAATAACTAAAAAGATAGGTCACCTAAAGTCAGGATCCCTCTCGTAACCGTATTTTTGCCGACAAAATACGCGAATTTTATGAAGCATGCCACAATAGTACTTATCTCCCCACCTAAAATTATTAACATAAGCACGAAAGCTTTATTTCGAACAGTATTTCACATTCAAAAACCTTCAGTGAAGCAGAAATTCTAGGTCATTTACCGCAAAAGTTGCACGCGAAACGACGGGTCATCTTCTGTAAATTGTGTTCCTCTATGCTGCATTTTCCCTTCACGTCTACAAGGCCAAACATTACTGCCTGTGCATGTAATGGTGTCCGGTCTAAAGCGGCAAAATCAGTTGTCTGCTAATTTGATGGACTAATTTCCATCAAAATGAACATCAACAATTTCAAAGATAATAAAATAGAGATCAGTTTATTTTGCTGCATGTCAGTGAATAGACCTAATTTTTCGAATGGATTAGTTGAAGCTAATTATATATTTACCCTATAACATGATAGATAACTTCCATCATAAAAACTTGAGTAAAATATAACGTTTGCTTTGTCATGTAGTACATTTGCGCCTATTTCATGTAAACATGCAAGTCGTAGATCAAAAATTGTCAAACATGTAAAAGATTTCTTAAAAAATAATTCAGAGCTTTAAAGAAATAATAGAAATAAAACACGAATCTCAAGCTCGTACAGCATAAACTATTACTTGTTCTATTATTCTGCTACAGAATTTAATGAGTGACGCATTTTGCAGTAAACAACGTTAAAGTACGTGAAGCGTGAAATCGACAGAACAAAAATACACTCCACAATATAGAGACGCAGAAACGTTAACTGTGCTAAAGCGAGTTTCATTATTAATAAGTCGCCCACACAGCGCAGTTTTTAATTAAAGACAGAAGTGAGAAATCTTCCTGTTCTTTCTGCTTCGACATCGAGCCAAGAAGGGGGAGTGCCAGACACCAGTAAGTGATTGTCACAAAAGGCGAACTCAAACAATTTAATTAATGAAAAATATATAATTATATATAATGATATACCCACGTAAATGACATATATACCGCTCCTCTTCCGATGATTTCATGTGAACAATGGACTTTGAAGCGTCTTTCGATCGTGCTGTTATTCAGTGTCGTGGAGCAATTTTGAGTCGCTTGCAGCATTCATTCCTTAATGCTTTCCCTCTGGGACTGTAAAGAAACATTTAATGCTCTAGTGGCGGCTTGCTTCAGAGGTTACTCTGAGAGACTACAGGCGGGTTGTTCCGATGAGTGGGAGAGCAGGGTGCTGACTGACTTTTATCACTAGTGTGGATCGTTAATTTTTCAATTATCACAACACTGAAAAATAAAGTAGTGATATTTAAAATCAAAAGAACGTCTCCACAGTTTGGTTCGAAATATTGTAACTAAAAACACTGAACATAATTAAGAAACTGCTGTAAGTCATGAGGCAAACTGCAGTACACTGATATTATTCAATAATAGATGAGCTCTATCCATAAATGCTGCTACGAACGCAAATGAAGGAAGTGTAGAATATTTAGTTGAATGAAGACAAACATTTTTTAGGAGTACGGCATAGGAACAACAATTTCACAAGTTATTGAATGAAATTTAATTACTCCTAAAACTTTTGGATAGGAAACGAAAAGGCTTCCTTACCTCCATATGAACGTATTCACTTTCAGAAACTACAGGCTAGTCATTTCAGTGAGTGGCAGGGCAGAGGAAGAGATCTATAGGTCCTTCTGTGCCTTAACGCAGCGCAAGCACGTGTCGCAACGCAACACAGGTGTCGGATATATACATTTTTTGATCATACACACTCATAGCTGTTGAATTCGACAGAAAAGTGAAATTTTTCGACTAAAATTAGAAGCATCTGCATAAGTCATCAGCAGTCTTCGGGCGGATTCGTTGGCCAGAAAACGCAACCAAAGGGAGCCTCTGTTCTACTTTACAGGACTCTGAAGAAACGCCGGACCCAATTTTCATAGATCGTATACGACAAATAAATGTGACCAACAGTGTCAACTGTAGTGAAGATTAAATGGTGGTCAGGTTTGTGTCCTCTTGTGACTGTAGCCTGGACATCTCTAGGAACCGTCAATCCTGAACTGTATAATCACAGTCTTGCCAAGCAAAACATTCTACAAAAAAATTCCACGGAAACGGAATTAAGCGAAAATTTTTCGCAGGGGCGTTGAGTGTGTAATTTGAGCTAAAGAAAACACTTGAGAACAGTACAGAGCTCAGTCTAAAAATTCTAATAGAACAGCTGTAACCCTAAACTGTACATTTTTACAGCTAACTTACGTTTTGCCCCTAAATTTCCCGGAAGTATTACTCAACATTGTACAGCTGTTTTTGAATAATTGTGCACTGGCATTGATGTCTCAGCGAGACTTTTATTCAAAACTACGGCCCATGATTAAATTCATGTGCTTTAATATCACAAAACGTCACACAACTAAGCGTTTGGAACTTTAAAAAATTCCGACTTTCTGAATTAATAGCATCAAATTCGACCTTGTAATGGTCGCAACACTTTTTCTTCATTGTCGAGAACCTACCAGTGTCGAATATTGCATCTCAAGATAATTGAAATTCTCTTTAAAAATTCGTGCTCCAAAGTTTGGTAGTAAAACTGTCACACTTTTAGATTCGGTCATAATGAAGAAGTTTTCTCCATTCTTAACCTCGAACGATTTCGTACAAGTAAAAGCGCGAAATTTATCGCGACTGAAAGACGGCGGCCGTGCTTCTATACAGAACGGCTCGTTCGATAGTTCATATGGTGGAGAGACGTTGTTCTCAAGGCCGGAATAAGAGCTGGAAATAGTTTTCTTCGAGAAACTGGTCAGTTGTTCGAGAGACTAGAAATAAAGCTCTTTAAGGGCGAGTGTAAAAACAACACGTAGAATTAAGTCTTAATACTTTGAGGATGAATGATTCGATAAACATTGTCCAGAGTATATTTATTTTCGATTGGCGCTTCCGCGTTTATAACTTAGAGTTACTCCTTTATTTGAATAACCCCCTTAAGAGGGAGTGCAATTTTCTTCTATTTCCTTCCGATGGGGATTAACAGAGTTCACGCATCAAGGGTTAGTTTTGATTTTTTCTAGATTTTAATAACAATTTTCAGGCCTAAACTTATACCCACTTTTAGCAGGTCAACATCCTGTTCAGTCAGCCCGTGCTGCGTGCTCACACAATTAACTAACTAACAGTTTGAACAAGCGAAGATCTTCTGTTCAAAGGTACAAAATTAATCGAAAAGTATTAACAATAATTTGTTACACTGCTAAATACTAAATCACCAAAATTGAACATAAATAAAATGCGCGCCCATAATATCACTTTTCGGGGAATCAATTATGGTTCGGTAGTAGGGAACCTGAAGCTATTCGCTTTCATTGAAGCTAAATGTACTCAGCATACAATTCTTCAACGGAACGTATAAATATACGTTGGAGTCACCTATCTCGAATTTGAACAAAAGTATGCATTTGTATACCACGCATTACCCTCTGCGAAACCCTCGTCTATCACCGTGGCTGTGCATTATCCTGGGCAAAATGAGTTACGTTCTCGAGTTGATGAGAAAATTAATACCAGAATATAACTCAGCTGTCCTATTGACCCCAGGGGAGAAGGAAAGCTTGTGTCTCTTGACACGTGAACTTGTAGCATGTATCAGAGTATGTATACTATTATTATGTAGGTATACTAATTGACGCAATGGTATAAATGTGCAATTACATTTATTTCACCACCTTTTTCACCACCATCAATTGATCCACCATCTTTTTCAATGCAGATTTTAGTATGTAAGGTTAAGTATTTTCATGCAATTATATTAGGAGAACCGGAAAGTTCTGTCCTCTTTTTTTAATGAAACTTTAAAATATCTGAATAAGTGCAAACGGGTATTCTTAAAGTCAGATCAGATATCAGATATTCAGTTAAGCTTTACATTTAATTGAGTCTCCTCCGGTTGATATTTTAAACACATCTATCGCTCATGGCAGAGAAAGTTCCAAAGTGAATCATATGCGTCATTGCATGTTGTATGAACTCCACGAAGGTAGAAATCCAACAACTCCTGTGAAAAATGCAGATGCTGTTTATTCAGGTGTGTTAGAAGCTGCCGTAGATGGTTTTTGAAATTGAAAGAAGGCAATTTCAATCTAACTGATAATCTTCGCACGGTGATACCCTGTCTTTTTGATGGTGAACTTTTAAAATTTGCAGTGGAAGACGATCTTCGCCAAACAATCAGAACATTGTCCCAAAGATTTGATGCACGTTGGTGTGCTGTTCAGGAGCTTCTAAAAAATATTAGAAATGTGTATAGAGAGAGGATGGCTGGGTTCCTCATGGACTCTCTCCAAACAACAAAGTAATACGCGCAACAATCGAAATTGCCTTTTTAAATTTCAAAAACGATCTACAGCAGCGTCTAACACTCACACCTTGTGGATAGATAGCGTCTATGCTTTTCACTGCTGTTGTTGTTTTGTTACCTTTGTGGAATTCATACAGCACTCAATGACGCATTCACTTTGAAACTTTTTTCTTCCATGAGCTATAGATGTGTTTAAAATGTTAACTGGAGAAGATTCAATTAAATGTGAAGTTTAGCTAAATATCTGACATCTTATCTGACCTTGAAAACAGCTGTTTAGACTTCTCAAATGTTTTAAAGTTTGGTTAAAGAAAGTAGGACAGAACTTTTTGGTACCCCTAATATTTTCCCACTTCTGAAAAAGGAAAGAATTGTGTTCGAGCAGTGAAGTCGGTTTTTCATTTCTGCTACTCACAACCTATCCTTACCTACCGTAGCCACCGCGCAAACGTAGGCGACGTGAAAGTCTGTGAGCGGCCGTCTGGTTTATTTTTGAAGTGCTGTCTAGAAATACATTGTACGTAGTCATGATGTCATTGTCCACTCAGCTTTCCTTAACTCACTCGATTGAAAAATGAGTAATTTTTCTCCTCCTGTTGGTCAGATTTATTTTTTATATATTGTATTTATACGATGAATTCATGAGTTTTTAACGATAAATTTGTAAAAAACATTGTAAATATAGACAACCCGTGTCGCTCTTTCTGTACTACATTGTCTGCACTCGACCACTGCTCAACATCATTACAAACGGCGGAAATTGGAATAAAATAATCGTGTCTGAACAGATAGAGTCTGAATAGAAGTAAACAAAACTATGGGTTTTTCTTAAGTTTTAAACACCTTTTAGACCCTTCAACTACATGTTCACTTTCAAACAATTTTTCGTATAGGTGAAATCGTTGAAGGAATAAACTATAAAATGTTTTTCACCTCAGGCTTGTACAAGGTGTTTAACGACTGTATGTTCAAAATGCCAGCAATTGACGTGGAAATGCGTTAAGACTGTAAAAGACCTTTAAAACTCTCTCCTGAAACTCTTTTGATATTCATGGTGCTTTCATTTGTGGAGCTCTGCATCTTAATTACTTAATTAGAAGTTTTTAGTCTTAGACGCCTTCATTTTACTGAACACGAAAGTCTTAAAGTTTTCTAAAAAAATCTCCAATCAAGACTCCGCCGCCTAAATCTTCAAGTCACTTGTTGCCTCATAATTCTCCGGATCAGTCGTTGTTTTCAAAATTGTCGAGTCAGTCGTTGCCTCCTAGTTCTCCAAATCAGTTCTTTCTGTCAAATTTCTAATTTATTAGTTTCTCTTTTATCGAAAATAGAGTCAGTCCCTGCAGTCCAGATCCCAAAGTCGTTTCTCCCAAAGCTTCAAATTTCTCATCGTCTCCAACATTGTCTCCAGTTGGGATCGAGCGCTGGAGTTGTAGCGTCCAAACCACAGTTTTTTATTTTAATGGCCATATCAAGGTTGCTCTGGGATACCATAACCCCGCGGATTTCCTCGTGATAAATTTGGTTGAAGGAACGAAGTGCTGGGAATGGAGAAATTAACCAGCAAATAAATACTAATTGTGATACAGTGAAATAAGCGGACACTTTATCACGATAATTGGCATTTACCATTCCAGATAAAGTAATGAAGTAAATTTCCAACATTTTTGAATTGCCATTTCGCTTAAAATTAGGTTAATTTCATTAGTTAAATTTATATGCCATTTCTACTGTTTTTGTTAATTTCCGACGATTTAATTAAACCTAAATGGTGCTTAGCTGCCTGTTCATAAAACCTGTTTAGCAACTGGCTGGCAAGAACTCAAGTCTCGTTATGTATCTGCCCTGACCCACCCACTTATTATATTATTGAATAAGACGATTTATTGGCTCCTGCTCATATCTGAAGAGAAGTTGTCCTCAAAATCAGTCATTTAACTCTTGGGGAAGTAAATTATCCAAATTTACTTGCTGATTAGTGAGGTCATTTACCTAGAGTACTGTTGATTATAAGTTCTCCAACTATTGAGACGGGGGATCAGGAAAACTTTTCATCATTTTACATCGAATGATGCAGATCGAAGTGCTTAGGATAAATTTTCACAAGCGTCATTGCAAACTTGTCACAATGAGTGTAATTACGGATCTAAAGTCAAATCAGACGCACTTTAATGAAATACATCTCACAAATAGTCATCTATGATGACCAGCTCAAAAAATGAGTTATCCAACTTCGCTGATTAGCTTATGAAATTGAAAAGTATCACTTTTTAATCTCGCTACAAGCAGACAAGGTTCACCCAAGTATCTCATTAGCGTCTAACCATGAGTCATGTGCCAGGGTGTGCCAGAGGCCGCACATCACTTCCGTCAGCACGGCCGAGGTGGTGTACGGTCGGTCAACGCATTTCTCGGCTGGTGCCGTTAATGCATTCGGTAAGTTTTGATTGGCTTAGGCTTGGGCTCTCGAGGTTGAGGCCGAGGTCTCGTGAAACTGTAGTTAACTTGGAGCATAGCTTGTAACTTGCTGTTCGAGTTACGAAGTACAATAAGCACATTCTAACGCCCTGGCTCTGTTGCTCTTGTCTCTATTAGCTAGACTAAGCAAATTTTCTTCAATAACGCTTCATCAAAGCTAGAGGATGCATTTTTCATTGAGTGTCTCCGTAAGCTAAATGTTCAGGTGTATTTGAGCTTTGAGCTACGTATCGGTATAATATAGGACATTACTGGCTGAAAATAAATATTTTTGGCTGTGAATATTTTCTTGCGCCATTCTCATCGTCTTCCATATGGTTTATTTACTCGGCTCAGGAGAGAAGGTGTGAGGAAATTGGAATTTAAGGTTTCATGTGCTTTCAAAACGGTCCTAACGTGCAAATATTAAAAGGAAGGAAGACTTGGTCGTGAACATTATTCACACAACACAGTTACCTTTCTATTCAAAAAGAATTTTGTGGTCACTGTGGGAAAATTTCAAGAAACTTGAATTATCATGTTGTTTTGCTCGCTAACTTGATTTTATAACTTGTTTGCATTTCCTGTGTTTTGTTTGTATTATGATCGAATTGTCTTCTTGAGCTACCTCGGCAAGTCCCGGCATATAGAGGCACAGAAGCAGTTTGCTTAAACAGGCATGCTACCTCCAGTCCTCGTAGAAATCAGCCCAAATGTTTTTGATGGGAAACGTAAGGCAGATTCGTGTAGAAAAAGCTGTGTTCAAAATGTTAAAATTTACCATGCCTTATGACATGAGGGCCCTATTTATTTTTACGTGGACATTCATTATGAAACAGCTCAATTTCATTTTTGTCATTTTCAATAAGTAGACTAAGTGATCTTGAGCGATTTCAAGCGAGCTGAGAGGAAAGAATCTTCTTTGTGAGCGAAGTATTGGCTTAAGATTTACAAGCCGATGTCTCGCTAATCGTCCCCGAGCTTATTTCCCTAAGATTGATTGTTTTCGAGTAAATCCTACGCTAAAGTTGGGTTACATTTTTAAACCTCAATTGTTAAAATAAAGGACGTCTTGGTAGTGAAGTTTCCATTTTTTCAAAATTTTGAGATCAGCAAAGACAAATTCAATTTTTTGACCCAAGCTTTCGGCTAGATTAGCTCTAGCCGTCATCAGGGGAACGATGTATTTTAAACAAAACCTCTTATGGTATCCGCGCGTATCTAGTATACAAAACATTTTTTTAACTTTTTTTAGATGCAAGCCGAAAATTATTGATCAAGGGCGACTAATGAGCAGAGGAAGAAACTGCGGGGGGGACATCAAGGTGACGATTAATTTTGTTTGGTTCCTAAACACTACATTGCTTCGACAATTTTTCGGGCGTATTAATTTTTAGCATTTTATAAGATAGATACACTTTCAAAATCAAAAGAATGGTTATCTTCTTCGTAATGCTAATACATAAGGGATAACCTATTCTTCCTCTGCACATTCTTAGCACAAAATTAATCGTCACCTTGATGTCCCCCCGCAGTTTCTTCCTCTGCTCATTAGTCGCCCTCGATCAATAATTTTCGGCTTGCATCTAAAAAAATTTTAAAAAATGTTTTGTATACTAGATACGCGCGGATACCATAAGAGGTTTTGTTTAAAATACATCGTTCCCCTGATGACGGCTAGAGCTAATCTAGCCGAAAGCTTGGGTCAAAAAATTGAATTTGTCTTTGCTGATCTCAAAATTTTGAAAAAATTGAAATTTTTAAACCTGTACATTACTGTCTTCTAGTATATTTTATGTTCGTAATTTTTTCACGTGTCTTATGCGATAAAGTTCTGTTTAATTATTTTCAGTTAAGACGTTTGCGTTTCCTTTGAAAGGCTGGGTTTATTGTTAAATTTTTTTTTTAAATCGATTACCTGTTATTGTATGTCAGTTTCAAAATATCTGAATGTTTGGATAATATTATTTAAAAACGTCATTCAACTGCACGTTGATTTCAATACCAGAAGATCGAGACAGCGCATAGATTGAAGATCGCCTTTATACGCAAAATTTCTTTTGAGGCTAAAACAACGAGTAAACAGCGTTGAATGAACCATTTGAAATGACAAAATTTGTGACCAAATTGATGACGAGGAAACATCAAAATTTGAAACTAGGAAACAGAATAGCTGAAACTAATTATTTACCACTGCTAAAAAATTATTGTTCTTCTCCAGCACATTTAGCAAAATAATACACATAATTTATTCGTTTTTTCTGCTTCAAGTGCTGTAAAATACATCCTTGCATGAAAAAGTAGTAACTCCATCGCTTTGGTGTCGCAATTAGAGGTAGCTAACAGTCCACGTTACACGGACTGGTGTTTTACATCATTTTACAAAGCAGACTTTAATGTCCTTTTCTTCTTCACCAAATACCGGAACTTGAGAAAAGCGAACTACAGGTGGGCTGTGTGAAGGGGCTCTTACTTGAGTCTCCAGCGCTCCGGGCAGTTCATGAACCGGCTGTCTTTGCGCCAAAATGAGTATTTCAGCGCACTTCTTGGAATCAGCAGGCGACGATTAATAAGATCCCCGCATCTACCTCGCATGGTCGCGTTGCCTTTAACTTGGCCCCTCACGTGGTCTCTGGAATATTTTCGGTTCTGTAGACTTCATTCTCCTGCCTATTTATCATAGTGCGACATCAATGAAGCTTGACCAAGTTAATGAACACCGCACTAGTTCGTATTAGTTTTAAACCGATGTCTCAAAGACCCAGAGCGGAAAAGGATGCACTTGTGCGTCACCATTGGGCATGTGTTCATGAAGGCTACGCACAAAATCGCCCATTTTCATAACAGAACTTTGGGCAATCTTACACGCCAAATGCATAAGACGCGAAAGGCCCTTTTCGCGCTTGAATGTTTTCTCCGATTTTCTGTCGCCGCATTCTCCAGCAGCTCAAATTCAAATTCCAAGCCTCTAGTCTTTTTTATAGCGTGCTGGGTATTGAGTTTCATTGGCTGCCACACATGTCAATTTCTGATGGGTTTCTATCCTCATTCATGTTGCTGGTAATGCTCCTATAGGTGAATTAAACCTTTGCATTTCCTTCCGTGACTACCACCCATTCATAAAACGACCGCTCTATGCGGCGTGGTACGAACATTTGTTTTTCCTAGATCGTGCGTCAAATAAATTACGAAGTATTAAAGTTTCCATTAAGAAATTGATATCTCTGACAAGCCTCGTAGAGAATGGGTAATTAGCCTCAGTCGATTACGTATTGACTTCCCCACGGCCCTCCCACGGACAAGTCATGGGGCCCATCCCCAACGTATCTGTCCTCTCTGCTTTGTTCCAACATTTGTTCACTTCAGACTTGAATGCCTGTCTTACTCAGATGCACGCCAGCATTTTCTCACGTTTAGGGAGCATCTTCTTTCACTCGAAAGGGTAAATTCTGACGAGGTATCTCATCCATTAAGGGGTCGAGGGTTATTTGAGGACATTTTTTTACCATGTTAAATAAGCTGCAACATTTTAGCAAAAATGTAAGTTTAAATGCAATTTTGACATTTATCATTAGGATGCTTCTTCATCAAATCATTCTATGAATCACCTTAGGCTTCCATCAGTGACTCCCTCGATTTGTGTCTAAAACCGCTGACGAGTTGAAATTAACTGATCCTTATTCAATTCAAACATCACCTGGACAAAGGCGGTCTTCAGTCAAGGTATGGTACTATCAGGATGTCGATTAGTTTTCCTCTCAACGACGTTCCACACTTAATAGTCGGTAGGATTTAAATCTGGCGAGTTCGGGGTCCAAATGGGAGTTATATGATCGTAAAAATTCCCTCACAACCCTCGTAACAGTCTTGGGTTACCATGGCTTTGTGAGAAGGTGCTGAGCCTCACTGAAAGACGTATGGCCTTCCATTGGATTTTTTATCTAACCCAGGGCTTAACAATCGTTTTTAGAACACCAAAGTATCCGGCAGCATTAATCGTATAAGATACTGCGAGAAAATATTACGTGGGATGGCATGACATGACCTTCACTACTCACAACTCCTAAATCCATCACAGTGGTCGGAAATTTGTTTTGCATCATCCTGGATACTCCAGAAGGATCTGCACATAGCCACATGTCATTCTGTTGGTTAATTTTTTGATCCTGGTCGAAGTTTTTTCCGAAAATGATCATAGCATAGCATGCTCATGTTTTTTTTTACTTTGTCAAGTAACCGTTTTGAACGCATGAGACAGTTTTTCTGTGGTATTTACCACTGTTCCTCATGGATTATGTTTTAAACTTTCCGTCTGAATTCTGGTGTGCATATGGCATCAGAGCGTTGAAAATATTTTTTTTTGGTACTGGGGAAACATTGCCATCACATCCCTCTAGCTTCAACCAAACCTTATGAACAAATGATCTGGCAACATGTCCTGTATAAAGTTACTGATTTCGAAACCCTAAGTTTTTCGGAGTACGTACCTATGATTGCATGTCTTTGCATTTTTTGGGTCAACATCTAACTCTGAATGGTTGTCTAAAATAAAGTGAAATAAAGAAATAACATGATAAACGATTTGAGAGTATAATGGACTGAAAACGAAATGTCCTCAAATAGCCCTCACATGCACCCGGTATTTCTTCCATCTTCGCGTTTTTCCAAACTATTGGACTATGTTGTAAAACTCCGACTCACAAGATGACTCGCTAGGAGTTCGTGCGACAGCTGTTGGCATCGATAGATACGAAAATTTCACTCAAGAACTTCACTCACCTCGACCATTGCCAGGACACGTGACAACGTTGACGCAGTTCGTGGATCGACAGGCGGGAACGTCACGCTTTCTTCATTAATTTACTTCTATTTTTTCCCCTTTTTTGACCCCTCACTTGACTCACTGATGCTTTAGTCCAAGCGTACTGATGGACGCCTATGTGGCGTCCTCGGCGATCGTACTCCATGTGTAAAAGGGAAATGATAATTATTACCTTAACTGAACCTCACTATGGAATCATTTTTAAAGCGGCTACTAAAGTTAAAAATAATGGTTCAGAAGATAATAAAGCGGGAGAAAAAATCAAAACTTGGAAAAGTATATCTACTTGTTTTTTCACTGCTTAGATTTTGTCCGACTGCCAAAGAGCACTGATTTATCTACCATAAACATTTGACAACCCCCAGATTTGTGTATTAATATCTAGAAACTGAGAAAATAGTTCACAGCTCTACAAGACTGACATCCGGGGCGAGGTGATCTTTGATGGTCTGAGCCCCCAGGATGTGTGAGTGTTACTCGGTCACGCAGCAAACACAATAACAATCATGAAGTGATCTTCCGACGGGCTTCATGGAGCGGCTACAGATGAGACCATGGAGCAACCACAGGTGGGCTTCATGAAGCAACCACAGGTGGGCTTCATGAAGCAACCACAGGTGGGCTTCATGAAGCAACCACAGGTGGGCTTCATGAAGCAACCACAGGTGGGCTTCATGAAGCAACCACAGGTGGGCTTCATGAAGCAACTACAGTTAGGTTTCATGAAGCAACTACAGGTGGGCTTCATGAAGCAACTACATGTAGAATATATCTGAACGGGTCAGTAGTTTGCTTAAGTCGCAACTTGATTAAAAACTTAAAAACGAAGAAAATTCCAATTAACTTAATCATATTTAATTGGAAAACGTTTCGGAGTCCAGCTCCATCATCGGTTCAAAAATACAATTCATTCTGTCTGCAATAAAAGAAACAAAAATGTTGTAGACAGTCATTAAAACAGATCACGAAAACAAAAACAAAAATAAAAGCACGTCATAAAAAAGGAACAAAATTGCTATTTAGTTACTATTTGCAATGGGTATGAACTATCGGTATTGTTGAGGGCCGGTTTGCGTTTAAAAATATATAACGACTCTAAAATCCTCAGGTCATGTGAAGTTGAAGCAGAATCTAAGATTTTGAAGTCTTTGGAGGATATCGATACGTTGCATTGTTCTGCGTGATTGCGTATTGCGGAGTGAGAGGGGTGAGCTAATTGGTTTCCAGTACGGAAGCCTCTACCACGATGTTCGGCCACTCTGACATAAAAATTACGTGACGTCATGCCGACGTACCGTGATGTGCACTACACACAACTGTAAGAATAAATCATAGAGGCCCGCATCTCCACCGGAAGCGTGTCCTTGTACCAGAAAAAAGAAGCCACCTTAAAATTATTAACTAGAGCTACGCATAACTGAAGGTTTTGAAAGTATTTTTCACACAATAATTTTATCTCGAGTGACAATTTCTCAGAGGGCGCTCCAAAATACGGAAACGAGCAGTACAGATTGTCTTTGTTTTCTCTAATAGTTTGCGAAACGTATTTCTTAGACAGAAATTTCTTAATTTGCGAATTGACGACACCCAAAGGAAAACCGTTAGTTGTAAAATATTTGCGTAAAAATTCAAATTCACAATGAACATTTTTGAAGGTTGAACATATTTTGTAGCCCCTATCGATTAAAGTTTGAACACAATTAATTTTGTAACGCATTGAACAAAAACTAAAAAAACTGGAGCTTAACCCTGTGAAAGTTGGTTTACGGTATATATGACGTCTGAAAGTGATCTCCGTCTCTCGTGACGAGACAGTCGAGGAAGGCCTGGGAGTTATTCTTCTCAACTTCTACGGTAAACTTAATTGATTGATGCTTAAGATTGGGATAGTTTAAGAATTGCTCAATATGAGAAGGATGGCTAAATAGAACAAAGGTATCGTCTACGTATCGGTTGTAGAAAACCGGTTTAAACTCAGTGGGACATTCATCTAACCACTTTGTTTCGTGGAAACACATAAAAATGTTGGCAAGAGACGGTGCCAACGGAAGCCCCATTGCTAGACCGTCGATTTGTTTATAAGGCTTGCCTGCGAATATAAAGAAAGATTGCATTACTGACAATTCCAGTAGTGTACTGAACATTTTGCGGGTTAAACCCATGAATTTTGAGCTACCTTCTGAAAATAAATGATTTAGACAAATGTTAATAGTTTCTTTAAGAGGAATGTTGGTATAAAGAGATTCAACATCAAATGAAGCCATGATTAAATTTTTTACATTTGGAATACTTCTAATGTTTTCGCTAAATTTAAAGGCATTGTCGACTGTATACTCGTTTGAAGTTAGATGATTGAGGACTGGTACAAGGAGTTTACTTAATTTATAGCTCGGACTATTATAAGCTGCTACAATCGGCCTAAATTGAAATTTTGACAAAAAATCAGGTTTATGAATTTTTGGTAGACCATACAGTACTGCCGGAGAAGAACCTGATACATGCAAATTAGATAAATTTTCTAATGGCGCGTAACTTAACTCTTTTAAGCCACGTGAAAAATTATTGATTTTGTCTTCAGCCCTCAGTATTATCTTATTCATTGGTTCTGTAATTGAAACAAATTTGGAGGTGTCAGATATTAAATCAAGCATGCTTTCTTGGTATTTTGGACGATCAATCAACACAACTCCTTTCCCTTTGTCAGGTTTGCAAATTATTAGCTGCTCGTTAGCGGCCATTGATTTCAAGAGGGATATGTCACTTTTATGGAAGACGGACGAGAATATTTTTTGTGGCTTAAAACTATAATAATGCTTATGAGCTAATGTTTTCAAATTGTCAATGAACTCCGGAAAGTTAGTGAAGGTTTTATTCTTAAGAGCAAGAGCTAATTTCTCAATGGCTAGAAAGTATTTAAAGAAATTGAGTTTATAAACAGGGAGGCAGAAATCTAAACCGAACGCTAATAGAATTTTTACCCTACGAGATAACTGAACTGAACTAAAATTGTGCACTACTTTCTCCGGATCACAAGGTTGAATTTCATTGTGGATACCCAAGTTGCTTAGTTTCTTCAAATGAGTTCGTTTGGTGTGTGCTTGAAACTGGTCCCAGGAGACGCTTGCATGTCTCCTGACGACGTGGGCGTCAAGAGTGGAGTAAGTGGACCGTACTTCATCTTCGATGGTGTACAGTTGCGTAGTTAGGTCGGAGAACGTTCTTCTTTTGCTGCAAAGTTCCCGTGCAAGTAATTTGGATTGCCAAGATTTGTAGAAGGAGGTTGTATGCAACGACCGTTTATACAGCTTGAATCGCAGGAATTTTGGCATGACATTAAAAACTCTACATTTGATTAAAAATTCAATGTCAAGAGAGACGTTTGCAACTTTCCGCAAAATGTCATTGTATTTTCTATAGATGCGAATTCCTTCATTTCCGTATTTCGACTGAATATATCTGAACGGGTCAGTAGTTTGCTTAAGTCGCAACTTGATTAAAAACTTTGATTTGTGGCTGAGCACAAATTTTCGCAAATGCATTTTTTATGAGTGACATATTAGCGAAAATTGTTCATCAAAACATCGGACTTTTTCAATCATGTATCGATCTTGGATCCAGGTTTTTCAACTAATTTTTTCCCACGATTGCATAATTTTCGTAGGTATCATACAATATATGTTTTCATTATATTATATTTTACGATACCCTCCCCCAACTACTTTCGACAGGATCTGAGAAATTTTCTCGTTTCTTATTCGCCATACAGCTGCAAACCAAGTTATCATAAACTAATGCTACTACAAATTAGATTCTTGCTTCTTAGTATAAGCACTTATTTTCCGCAGTTGTTTAATTAAACGAACAATTTTAATTTGCGTTCTCGCCTGCGCACAACATGCTCGTTTCTAATTTGTTTTCACGGCTCTGGGCGATTTAGTCTAACTGTTCTGTCGCTCATTCAAGGAAAAATCAGAAGTACAGCAGTCAATATAAATATTAAGGAACTTTTCAGTAACTTCTTTTTTCAGAGTAATTATACCAGCGAAAATACTCCAATTTTTTAAAAAAAGGACGCTAAATGGAAAAAGAATTTCTACCCAAACCCATTTGGTAATCTACCAGTTTCCAATAAAATTTCCTCGTAAATTCGATATCTCTTTGGGCTGTCAATTTCCACAAAAGAGGCCGGCAGTATCTCTCTGGACACCATTGTACAAATACAACTATCACTTTTTACGGTGACAACCTAACTCTGAGCAAGCATTGTATTCGTAACCTTTGGACCGAAACACATAGATAGTTCGCACGCCACGGAACCTCGGCCTGCCGGCCAGCCACCCATTATCTGTGGGAGGCATAGATATCGGGCCATTCTTTAGCTCCAATGAAAAGCAGGCTCGGATGAAATAAAATGTCCTAACTAATGCGCGCCGCCACGACTTTCGCCGTCGCCGTCTGAGGTTCTTGGAATCCCTTTCATCCGCGCGTTTGTGTTAGTTAGGACGACTATATTTACTTAACATGAAATAGCCTCTATTTACCTACACCAGATGTTCAGTATTTATCAGGGAGATAAACAACCTCGCATTTACGACATCGTTTGTAATCTTAAATATTGCTCATGGCCAGCTGGTGGGCAGTTAGACGGCTGGAATGTGATCTTCACAAGGTAAGCGATGATAACACACACAATGGGCAAGTGAAGGGAGCACAAAAGAGTTTTATAATCCACATTATCCAACAATTTTGCCAATCTTTACCACTAAAAACTGGCATGCTGTAAAACTGGCGAATATTTTTTGTGTGACTATGCTTTTCTTGGAGCCGATAAGTTTTTGCAGCAGAAAGGTGACCTGATTTTGGGCGGCGGCGCTCGCTCGAGCAAGAGATAGAAAGGGCCACTCGACAAGATTATCCAATTTAACTTTTTGCACGTGGGTAAACAAAAGAGTCTTTTTTCACTTATGAAGTAGGGCGTGGGAGAGTTACGCGACACAGAAAAAATGAGTGATATCAAAAATAAGCAAGAACAATGCCACCTTGCGCTTCCAGTTGCAGTAAACAACTCGGCTAAATAGGAACAATGATAAGCGCGACAGGAAACATCTCCACGAAAAAATGACAATAAAGTCGTCGAGAATCATAGCACAATCATTGCAACTTTATGAAGAAATCGAAGTACGTTGGTTTTATGCTCGAGCAAGGGTTTTCAATTGTAGCTCGCCTAGTCTGCGTCGCTGATTTATGCGCACGCAAAACTTATGCTAATGCACACCCGATACACGGGTTCTTCTTGGCCACGAGAAGGCGCCACTTTCGCCTCATTGTGGTTTTTCCTCAAAAAATCTTCATGGTATTCTGCAAGAAAAACGCGAGTTAGTTATGTCGTTGAAAAGAAAGTATTTTTAAGGGCAAGAATACTGAAATTCTGGAAAAAGAAACGAAAGGAAAGTCATGGTACAGGTGATGAAAGAAAACCTCGGTCAAGTCGTTCAGAAATTTGTCAACTCCATCGCTTCTGAGATAAAGTTGAGGTGACGATACCATTGAAGTAACAAGAATATAAGAGTTGAACTTTTCAACTCACTCTTAATAAAACCTTGTAAATCTAAATAAATTGCAAAGATTAACAACAATTATTTCACTTTGGTTTAAAATGGGTACACAGGATGATTTCCCCGGAAAATTACAATTTAAATAATGAAGTATAAAGGTTGCACGGTTTCCGATTTTCGTCTATCTTAAAAACCTTCGCTCTGGGTTGTATCGACCTCTTAACTACATTTTTAAATCGAAAGAGATAGGCTGTTCAAATAATTTCAAAAGCTCTCGTGTGGATGAACGCCTGCGCCCAGCGCCCGTATAGGAAGGCTGGCCGCCGCTGCGCTGCCTCGTCTCTTGCGGAAAATTTCAGTCTGTTCACGGGCGCCTAATTGTAAACAACAGTGAGCTCGAGAGCAGCTAATTTACACTCGACAACTCTTCATTTGTTTTAAATTACGGCGCTAAGAGGCTGGGAATTAAACAACACAGGAGATCGTGCAACACTGCTAGTGTAGTAACGCTACCCTCTATCGAGCTATTCATTTTCTAAAGCGCCAGTTTTTTTCTCTCGGAACCAACAACCAGTTAACCATTTTCATTGCAGGAAAAAATTGCCAGTA
This sequence comes from Platorchestia sp. MABIK, assembly GCA_014220935.1. Taxonomy (NCBI): domain Eukaryota; kingdom Metazoa; phylum Arthropoda; class Malacostraca; order Amphipoda; family Talitridae; genus Platorchestia; species Platorchestia sp. MABIK. Next base: position 4,627 of record JACJUY010006156.1, on the reverse strand, counting down.
ACAGATGCAGTTCGTTTAATTTTTTACTTTGGTTCTTCGTCCATTTGACAGTGTTCATTTCTCTCAAAATAATTTTAGCTGGACATTATCTGCTCTACATTTGCTATGCGACACATTCTTCGCTGAACCTGAAACGCCCACAATAGAAGGAACAGATGAATTTTGGGGTAGAAATTGAATGGAGCTGTAAATGAACATTATTCATTTACCTGAGCAAATTCTCCTAAACCAGAAAAAATTCAAAAATCAAAATGAAATGAAAATACTCGAAAGAATTAAAGTCATGAATAAAACCATTATAATATTTTGGAGTTTGGGACTGCACGTTATTCATCAATTATATCACTTCTTTCTCGTGGGATGAGGTAGAAGAAATAATAACATTTAAATAAGTGCACTTTTTGAGTTAGAATGGACGAGAATTTCTTAAAAATCGGTTCAGGAGCTGTGAGTGCACGCAATAGTACTGCGTAATATCATTACGAGGCATACATGTAAGCTCATACGTACGTACAGTTGCTCGTACGTACGCATACGACCACAGCTTCCCCCGGGTATCAAAAAACACTGAAATGTTCGGTACCATCCGGCGAGTCCTAATGCCGGTCGCTAACTATCGTCATTACGAAAATTTCTCGTCTCATTGCTAGGTGAAGTAGCGCGTATCTTGCTGTTTTTGCCCAGACGAGGCCCAACGTCGAGTCATTGCCGTCATTACCGAATTTTTGAAGCTGCGCTGGAGCGAACAATAGCTATGCTTTATTCATGGCTGTTGCAGACACTAATGTCCTCACATATAAAGTCTTGGCGAGCCCCATAGTAGGGAGACGTACGAGTTTGTGAAACACCCCAGGAGCAGTTAACTCGTAACGATCGTAGGCTGCTTGTTTTCTTGAGGAGGTGGCAATGAACCTCAACGCAAGCTCATGGGTAAATTTTAATAATAAACGAGATACCTCATGTCTAAAAAAGGCTAAGTGTCTTTTCCTAATATCTATTTTGTAATCGATAGTCTACGATGTTCCAATAGTTAGACAATATATTAGGGTTTCAACCACCTATTTTGATGTGACTCCAGAAACATTGAGATATATGTTTCTCTGAACACAATTGGAAGATGAATATGTACTGAAACCATCACTCAAAAGATAACTTCATCCCAGAGTCTGATTTCGTAGGTAGGGGAATGTTAAATTTTCTAACGAATCCCAGCCATCCTTAAATAAGCTTCTGTGTGAGGGAGAAGAATCTTCAAAATATGAATTGAATTGTTAGAGTTTTGAGCGAGATTTATCACAAGCGAGAAACTTGTTCTATAATACAGCCCCAGCGACACTGTTAGACTTTTGTATTACGACCTCACTGACTTATTCGGCTCATAAATACATCCTTTAGCATTGTTTGGGAGACTCCGTGAAGCCTCGGTGCAATTTATGGCCTGGCACCATAATTTTATGCTTAGGAATGGTCATGCAGCGCCATAGACTTCAACACGCCTAAACGGCGACTGAATTACGGGCTTGCAAGTTCAGAACTCAAATCCGGTGAAACACAGATCACGCCATAAAATACTCGAAGAAGGGCTATTTTTCGTGTCAAGATCAAACTTACTTTATGGTAAGTATGATAGACGACGAAATAAGTCTGGTTTAACGCCGATTTTAACTTTTCTCTTTTATTTATGACAAACGTCTATGGCGCATTTTGAGATTCTTCACAGTTGGAGCCAAAGCAGAAATCCGTAACGAAAAATTGAGTTTAAAGCTTTGGTGTCCTGATTATCTGTTCATCGAGATATTTTCTGCCTTTTTGCATACACTAAAAATTTTACGGCGCTTATTGTTGAGGCACAAAAAAAAAATTAAGGAAAGGAAAAATTTGTCAGTTAAAATTTTTTCGAAAATAAACTGTTCTTAAATTTGATGTTCTAAATTGAACAGAATTCAGTCAAACTGTTTAGGTTTATCATTCGTAATGCACTAAGTAGCCAATATAAAGTCGCTAACCACATTTTTACTTACTCTCTATATTTTTAACTATTTTATTTCACAGTTCATTTGTTTTAGAAAAACAGTACATGGCGAGTTTCTAGGATCATTTTCCAAGTAGTATAGACATGTTTTGAGTGAATACAGGATTCTTAATTTCCATTTACATTAGAGAAATGAAGACCTGATGTAAGGTATTTGACGAAAGGATGCATCATTGGGCTTCATTAATGCGGTGAATCAAATCGCGACATCTATATAGTAACCGGTATTAATATCAAAACAATACAGCGAACAATCAGACGCTTGAAGCACGATGACAAACCCGGTTTATCTCATGGAAATTGAGGAAGGCCTACCATTCTGGATGAAAGAGAAAAACGCGTTCTGATATGAATGGAGAAGAAAAATAGGAGTGTATCAACAAAAATGATAACAATGGAGTTTTATGTAGGTCCAAAAACAATTTTTTCAAGGATTGTGTGGCGAGAGTCAAAGAAAATCAATTTAGGCAAATGCAGATCAACAGAATACCATTTGTGCATGGAAGCAGCAAATCGGAAAAAAGGTTTCTTATTTGTTCGAGAGCCGTGAGTCGAGGATGGGAATGTGGTCCGATGAGTCCAGATTCACCCTTTTTCAGGACGAACGGTGTGTTAAGGGGGGCATCAGCCACATGAAGCAAGGAGTCCATCTTCCATTTTTCACTCCTGTTCATACATGCATCTGGAGGCAGAGTAATGTTTAGGATGCTGTTTTTGCTAGAGATGAACTTTCATGCACCACTCTTTTCAATAACAAAATGAACCATTTGTAAGTTCTTTCTGACCACGCCTATCTTTTCGTGGAGTTTTATTTTCCTAAAAGCTATAGGATCTTTCAGGACGACAATGCTAGCATCCACTGGGCTAGATATGTTCAAGATTGTTTTTTTGCGAATGAGGGAATATTTGAGTGCACAAACTGGCCACCACAACGCGCTGATTTGAACTTGATTGAATATTTTGTCGCAATTTGTTTGCGACGCATCAAAAATACTTTTCGTCCTAACCAAGTTTTAAGGTTTAAAGAATACAATGCACGCAACGAGAAGAGTTTTACTTTATTCTTGATTAATTTGGCAAGACCCTTTGGGCTTGAAAGATTTCTCGCACCACGTGAATTTCTCCTCCTGCTGGAACAAGGAAGGAACTAATTAAGTTACTAGAGAAAACTAATTTCTCTCAAAATATCAATAAATCAATTGTTTGATAACTTTACTCAATGGCTACACCACTCTCCCGTAACCGTCCACTTACCGTAAGCACAACTGCTCGGCTTCCTTCAAGTTAAGAACACCGAAGACGGTTAACACCGTGCAGTACACGAGAAGCCCAATTTTATGAAAGTTGGAGTTTCAAATAACCAGGGCTCGAGTGTTTTCCTCGCGGAGCGAAATACTGTAGAAACAGTCTAGTTAGAAACCAAGACTCAATGAAAACTCTTAAAGCAAATATTTCACGTAAAATTTACATATTTCATAGTACGCAATTTAAACCTCTCCTAAAGCTCACCTTCAACTTTAATACCATTGGCACATATAAGAAGAAGTTAGCTTGGGAAGCTATTTTTTGAAATTTAGAAGGAAATACAGTTGAAGGTATAGGACAGGTTGACTATCCTCGGCCATCAGGCTATTGATAGCTTTAAGAACACGATTGATAGCTATCAATAGCCACCAGGCTATTGATAGCTTTAAGAACACGAATGAGAGAAGTTTCTGATAACCACATTCAGGATGTTATTTAAATCCGGTACGCGAAAAATTTTTTAAAAACTTGTGATACAATGAACGAATTTTTGAAAACAAAACGGCAGTAGAATCCTGAGATTTATATCTTTTATTTGGCACCTACGTATTTATGATACAACCGTCAAAACAAGAATCCGACGACACAGTAAAATTCATCCTGCTTTGAAACTGCCGCACTGATGACGAACTGGACTAAGGAACAATTAGCTTTCATAAGCACTGCACACATCTCTAATGGAAGGAGCATTGTCCTAGCCACCAGAACTTCGCAGGTTGTACTCTCTCTTAAAACTTTGCTGAGCTAGGACAATGCTCGGCATAGGACAGGTTGACTTGTTAGCGTTAAACTTATTGTTACGCAAGGCAAAGCCCGAAAGAAGTATTTTTAACTTTCTCTTAATTGAGAGTAACTTTCACGTAATTAAACCCATTCGTAGTAAAATTGATTTAGAAGAAAGTTACTCTTTAAGCGAAGCGGACTAAGTCCAACATTTTAAGTTATAAGGTTTAGTTAACGTGACAAATGTCACTTTAGCTGTGACGTTAGTTAAAGTTGAAGTTAAAGTTAGTTAAAGTTGAAGTTAAAGTTAGTTAAAGTTGAAGTTCACAATTTGAGCTCTTTGCGAGGATTTTTCCTTTATTACATTTAAAACACTTAAAAGTTTCGTTTATTAACCTACTTTTTTTATTAAGAGACAGTTAAAAAACCGAGGTAGGTTTAAGAAGTGACAAAACTCCATGCAAAGAACAATAAATAAATGAACGAAATTGAAATAGTGGTGTTGAGAAACATTTAAATTTGGGAATTTTCAACTGATTGGTGTCCTTTTTTGTGTCAAATGATTTG
>JACJUY010006155.1:41822-53323 GCA_014220935.1 Platorchestia sp. MABIK | reverse complement strand
TACAGTAAACTCCGCCAAATCGTCTCCGACTTTGATTCACCGAAAGTAGTACCTAAGAACGGTACATGCTTGTATTCATGACTTTCAATCTAAAGATACCTGTTTCACGAAACGATATTTGAAAATACACAACTGTAAACATTGATGATTTTGAAGAAATAAACTACACAGTTTCTGAGTCAAGAAAATTTACTGAAAATATCTTCATTGTTCACGGCACAATTATGAAGAAAGTATTGCAATTCTCGACAATTCTCGTACGACACTCTGAGGGATTATGCGAATACAAACTGATTAAAATTGTTAGAACAAACTAGCTGCATTCTGTCCTTGTATTCTAAAATTTGTTTGATAAGATAATGATAGCAGTTAAATCGAGCTAGATAATAGACAAAGAAAAGGTGAGAAGCGTGTCCGGTTCAGCGAGAGATTCGGCTAATTCAATTTGTGAAGGTCGTTGAGGTGGTTTGGAAATTATGCCAGAAAGAAGGATGGAGCAGATTGTAAGAGTATTCGTTATGATGCCACCGATGAGAGGAGAATGCGGTACTAAAAACCGAGGTAAAAAGGAATATCTCGGCATGGAGCAGCAAGCTGTCTGAGGCTGGGACAGATTACGGTTTACTGCAAACTGAACTGCAGGGACATCTGTGTGGCCCGACTTATCCTATTTCACGTACTGATTCAGCTTTGAAATTTAATCTTAGCTTTTTTGTATTGTTGAATTAATAGTCTCGTCGGTACAGTAAAGATCAATCACTGGGCGGTGCAAAGCGCTGCTGCATTTAGATATTCACAAGGACTTTTACTCTATTTCTCGAAATGTGCGGCGGTCCAACTGGCACGAGTTCCTGGGAACTATTCTGTTCATTTTCGACGAATTTCATCCTTCAAGATAATTGACGAGTTATTCTGTACACGTAGAAACTTATCGAACTTCTACAAGAACAAATAAATTTATAGGGAAAGATAAAAGAATGGAGAATAAGGTGTCAGTCATGGGAATTGAGGTTTAAGTCCTTTCCGCAATGATGGCGTGTGGATGTGATGCGTTTTAAATGATTTAGAAGTCAAGAGAGTTAAAGGAAAGGAGACGGAATTGAACATTTTAGGCTTTGTGTCTGCAGTCAAAATCTTATATAGGGAGTGAAATTTAAAATTTGCCAAAATTCTCAATCGAACAGTAGAGCATTTGCAAATTTATTTTCACTCTTGAATTATTATGTTACTCACGAAAACATCGGAAGTTATCCTACTTATTTTTCAAAATACTCTCACAGTTGTAGTGTTGTAAACTGATCAAATAATAGAAGTAAACAAATTGATCATGTGTTAACTATAATGTATTCGAAGTGACTACAAAAATGAATCGAGATTGATGCGTTTAGAGAGATTTGAGGGTACGCGTTATTTAGGTATGGTCAGCATTTTTCATACCATAGGCGTAAATTTAACTTTATAAGTACACATAACTTTTACTGAACAGGATTACACTGACATCACTCTACTCCTCATTCTGGGCCACATTCTCCTCTGCACAGCGAAGATTGTTTTGAACAATGTCAATAATTTTTCATTTTCATTTCCAGATAAATTTTCAATGGAGCATAAAGAGGCTCACTGTCATTAATGAGATATGATGTCCATCCAATGCAATAGAATTAGATATTTCAATCAAGTTGAATTTATTTTCTGAGAAGAGTCCATGAGTGTTGTAGGAAAGTGGTAAAGCAGTAAGGAGTTTGATATCTTGAAGTTTGTCTTAATCCAATCCAATCATAACTTCAGGTCTGATAATTGAATGCTTTGCTCGCAGAATGGTTTGCGTTCACCTGAGAGGAACGCAAAAATTACGATGCGGAACTCTGAATTTTGTGGTATGTAATTGGAGTTCAACTTGCAGGAGTCCAGTTCCTTTGGTGTGTGGTCGCTATTGCTATCTGACGCTCAGAGGAGGCGGTGCTCCAGCACAGTTGTCGCGCTTGCCGACAGTGTGACAAAATGAACTTTATTAAGCTTTGTCAGAGCCATTTCTTGAGTGTCGTTAGCATTCTTTTTGTCATCATATTCTTCAGTTCACGAGTGCTTCAGCCCTTCAAAGAATTTGTTTATAAGCTTAATGTTACAGAATGCTCACTAAGTATTTTGAGTACATTTTCCCATTTGAACTTGAATTGCAAACAATTGTTAATCTTCATGCAAATTAAACATCATCATGAATTCTTATGAAGGTATTTTTGTCAGTGTACTGTAGAGGTAGCTTATTTCGTAAAATTTTTCATCGAAGTCATTTTTCCTCAAAAATGAGACTGTTTTTAAAATGCAATGATTTAACTCTGGTTTTGTACAACAAATTACAACACATGTTGAGACATTTTTTGGTCTAACCCTGGCGTCCGTCATGAGATGAGAAATGAGCGAATGTGTAAGCCAGGGAGGAGTGCAGAAGGTAAAATAGAGCCGTCTAAACCCGATTTTGCATTTTGACGCCTCATTAAAGGCAGCTACATACTAGAATGATAAAGTTTCCAGAGTTCTCCAGAGATACCTAAAACATTAATTAGTATAACATTTCAGAGTTTGACATCTTTGTAAAGCTTTCATGGGATTCAACGTTAGTATGCAGCATTTTTCAAAGACTCATTTTCTGTCTTTCTACCTTCCTTCATATATAGTACTGCACGTGTCCTATAGAGTAATAAATTCCTATTTTTGACTACTGATTGGGTAAAAACGATTAATCAAATTACAAATTAAATTTTTGAATTTACTAAACTTTTAATTAGAAACGTGATTTTGAAGTGCCAAGTGACAATCATGTATTATACGATTTCAACTGTGTCATTATTTAGCAACAAAAACGCAACGAAGTTGTAATTTCTTAACGCAACTTCAGAAATATTTTATCATCGATGCGGGTTTGACTACAAGGGGCGAGTCGCGGATGTTCAATCTTTTTTCATTGTGACACTAGTAAATCTTCGTTGTAAGACGTTATTTTAGCTATGAGCCATAATTCATTCTAAAAGTTAGTGGATTACTAGTAAAAGTGTTATTGGTGTATTAGCTTTCAGCATTTATGCATAATCGTGTTGATTGGGAGCTAAAAAAATTTCGTTTTAATTATTCCATAGGCGAAAAATTGTCTACGCTGCTGAAGAATAGTTCTCACTCTGCGAATGTGATTAGTAGGTATAATGCATTGAGCAAAGTATTTTACTGCTCTTTTCACAAATTGAAAGGGAAGAAAAGCTTTTATTCCTAATTAGTAAGCTGTTTAACAGTTATTAGGTTAACAGAAAATATGAAGATGGTTGGATCGGAAAAATTTCACTAGGTGAGGATGAGTGAAGATAAGGTCGAATAGGTTTGAATAGGCTAGGATAGGTCAAGTAAAGTTAAAAGGTCAGATTATTTAAGTTTAAAAATATAGTTGTACATTGACACATAAGAAAAAGTTCAACTCCCAAGTAGCTATATCGTATACTAATGTAAAATAAATAAATAATTGATGTTATTTTTCACTTGTAGCTCCGGTAACGAAATAATGCTTGTCTTCTGTTAATACTTTGTCCATTTTTCACAATCTTTGGTCCTTAAAATTACTTAAAATCTAGGGGATTTTAAAATTTTATAATGTCGTTATCAAAAAAACGGAAAATAGAAGATGTCAGAAAATTGAAGCAGCGAGAAAAAGGCAAAGGAAACGAAGATAGGTGTCGCGAGCGGGAAAACTGCCAAAATGACAAAATCAGAGACCAAAATGACAAAAAGTGTTAAAAAAAAGGAAGAACATGCGCCCAGAGGACAGAGAATTTCATTTTGAGAGTAAAAGAAACGAAAATAAAAAGTAATGGCTTGAATCTAGAGTACACAAATGCTTGCGTACAGGATGGTAGGAATAAGGATGAAGGGAAACGATATTCAGTAGAAAGTGCTGTCGAAGAAAAACAAATTCTTACACGGGGATTCAGCATTGAGGAATCAGAAATTTAAGAATTTTATTTTGTAACCTTTAGAGTATTCATTCATTTGAGGACGTTCGGTACAGCGTTCCCTTATCATCAACAAACCATCATCAACCCTCTAACCACAAACACCTCACTTACAATACTCGAAATGTGCCTGAGAAACTCCAGACATATTCCAGCATTCACAACACACACACACGCTTTCCTTCGGAGAACCACCAAGTTTATTTCATCTTTAATTCGTTTACACTTCAAAGCCGCCCTCAGGATGTGCGTTTTTAGCTAGAAATGCCGGTGACATGCGCCTCAGACCCCAGCACTCGATGTCTTGTAGTGGGCGGGTGGCTTATGGCTGAGGTGTGACGACTGGCGCCACTGCGGTCTCGCTCAGTTCAGCGACTGCCTGGCATCCGGCTATCTCTTATCTCTTGAACTACAGAGTCAACCTTGATAGTGAGCCAGTGTCTTCTTACGCAGTCCAACGCTTCAGCGACCGTGTGGCCTTCTCTTCCACCGCCGTCATGTGGGCTTCACGGGATCCTTCATGAGTGGGTTTGATGATTAGTAGGTGCATTTGCCTCGAACGTACCTCACCAGCCTTCAGATGGCTGCAGTTTCCCGATCTCGAGCCTTAGTTAATCATTCAAGCGGAGACTTAACCACGTAAATTAATCATCTTAGAAATATTCCGGGTATAAAGTGAACTGCGCAATCTGTTAACTCAGAAAACTTCTACTTTAATCTAATTCTCAACCGCCTAGAATCCTATCACCGTGTAATTAATCTATCCAGCTATTTACGAGACGTGTAATATTCATTGACCATTAAAACGTCCATATTTCCAACAGGTCACGGTTATTGTCATGATTGACGTGGGCGGCAGTCGGGTGCACCAATCTGCGACTTTGTACTTACCAAGGAAGTCACCGACTTTCCTTTAATAGCAAGACGCCTTTTACTGTTAATTTGGTAATATGCACTGCAACACTAAAATGACTAGTAATCTTGCGTCATCCTTATCTTCCACTCGAATATTTCCACACATGAGGCTTGTTAATGATTTCAAGCAAAATGACAGTTCTTTCGCACACCCCAGCGTTTTAATAGTTTTAGCTGGCTGTGTATGATACGGCATCCTTACTTTCATTAGGTAGTGCATTTGCCTCTCCGAAACACTTAAATCACTGTAATTAGTATCTGTGTTTTTGTTTTTTGTTATAATCAATATTTCTCTTTTATACACAGAAAACGTAAAATTATTATGATTGCTAATTTCTTTTTCACCTTCATACACAACTCTATAGCAAAATATTTAGTGATTTTTACACATAAATGAATAATCCCACGGACACGGTGCAATTCCTTGAGCTCGGTTCTCAAGACTCACTTGTTTGCGATGAGGCATTTCATGGAGCACAACTTAGCCACACAGGAAGAGAGATAGACAGAGTACTTATTATAAAAATTCAATTGGTTTCAATAAATTGAATTGATAAGTCAAATTCTAAATCAATGTTGGGAAATATTATAGAGCTTGTGTTTAAAGTGCGATGAAATGATGTTCAATTCGAGTTAGTTATTTCGGCTGTCGTGAGGCTTTGCAGATTGGTTCTGCATCATTTTAATAATTGGTTGAAATGGGTTTCTTTCAGTCCGAAGTGTCAATCATGCGCAAATTTAAGTCCCTTTTTTCATTTCTATTTCCGTGAGAAGGTTACGGGTGTTAGCAAGGGAAAGTTAATACAGACTTGAACTACTGGAAGCACGAAATGGGTTCTCGAGACATTCATGCGCTTCCTGTGCGCAGTGGAGATACTTCAAGTGGGGAAAATGCTTCAAGCGGTGGAGGGATTTCAAGTGGTGGGATTAATTCAAACAGTGGATTTAGTTCACGTGGTGGAGTAATTTTAAATGTTGAAGGTACTTCAAGAAAGGTACTTTAAGAGGTCGAGGTACTTTAAGGAAGGCACTTCAAGTGGTGGAGGTACTTCAAGTGAGGTACTTTAAGAGGTCGAGGTACTTCAAGTAAGGTACTTTAAGAGGTCGAAGTACTTTAAGCAAGGCACTCAAGTGGTTGAGGTACTTAAAGTAAGGTACTTTAAGAGGTCGAGGTACTTCAAGTAAGGTACTTTAAGAGGTCGAGGTACTTTAAGCAAGGCACTCAAGTGGTGGAGGTAATTGTGTATCTGCAAGTACGCAAATAGGACGCATTAAGAAAATAGAATAAGAAAATCCTCTTTTCAAGAAAGTTTATGTCGGAATGAACGTTTTGTTAAAAAAATTAAACAATCGAGTCTTCATGAGAATAGTTCTTTAGACCAATTTCTCCGGAAAAGAAATGAATTAGGACCAGACTATAGCTCATTCTACAGATAGAAACGAATGAAGGCGCGGAATGAGATTTTTTTACAGAATCCGTAGTTTATACTCTATACAAACATGAGCACATTGCTTACGTAATTATTTTGCATTCAGTATTGATGATAAATTTCTGTAAAATGTGTTAAAGTCATTGAGACTCATTTTTTACTTAGCAACATAATCGTTTCGCCGAGCTGAAAATATTGTGCAAGTTGGCGTTACGATACTTGCACATTAGCGGAGCAAAATATTCATAAATTTTTAGGTAGTGTATTAAAGAAGGCACGAGTGGAATCTTTCTTTTTCAATGTGCAGATGTGAGTCTGAAGTTAGGGTTCCAGAAAGCATGAGGCGAGTGATCACTTCACTCGTTCCATTAGCCTGTTTCTCTACTGAATTACTTTTGTCGTTGGTGGATTTACCACACATCAATATTTTTCAGGCGACTCTTTATAAATTTCTTGTTATGATAAACTGTACAACTAAAAAAAAAGAGATTACAAACGTAAGAAGGTATCAAAACTTTCCATTATTTTGTTCAATTTTTTAATTTTATAAAATTCTTCTAGCTTCTCAGAGCGTTGCCAAGGCAGTAAGGTTCATGTTCCTATTTATTTTTTAGACTTTTGTGCATTTTATTAATTCGATTAAAAGCTTTTTATTACTTGTTATCTACGCCAGTAATTAACATGGAAAACGAACAATGCTTAAACATTCCATCCACAGTTAACTTTACCCTGTTAGCAGCTTCTGTAAATCTTCATTCAGTTGCGGAAATTAAACCAATTCTGAATCAGGCTGTTTCATGTTCTTTATCACAAGAATTACCTATTCTTTACTGGTGAAGCTCAACATCAGGCGAGTGTGCCCTGCTAGAAATTTCATCTAGATTTTCCAAATGCTTTATGCTTTGTTGTGTTACGAACGAGCAAAGAACATGGTTCTGCTTTTCCCTGGCTTTAATCGCAATTCCGCAGCTGTGGATAACTTTTCATTGGTATTAAAACTCAAATAATGCTTGTGATATACATACTTGGATTCCTCAAGCAACTTCCAATTAGTGTCACTCATTTCAAAGAAAATGTTGATGGGATTATCATTACACTTACATGTAAATTTCATTGAATAAACATCGGAAATCCTCTCTCTCCACTCGATCACCGTGCGAGAAAGTCTCAATGGCGTCACTCTCAAACTGTATAAAAATGAAGCTTATCACGTTAGTCAATTTTCTTCGGTTTCTTCTTTTGGAGAGTGTTGAGACCATTGAGTGCTCAGAGGTGCTTGTGTATATCGAGCTATTGGAACAGCTTCATCGTATTAAGTACTTACAATGAAGTTTAAATATGAGTCTCTTCCTCTCGTGAAAAGGTGTGAAAGGTCAATGCGGAGATTGTACTTGAATCTTCTGGATTGTCACTCACCTTTTCTCTTCCTCAAAAGTCCAACGCCTGATGAAGGCGAAATCAAGCGCGTAGACCGCTTAACTCAGAACTGAATTGAAATTTTCTGCTTCTCGACAAAACGTTGTGGGAAAGCTTTGAGCCAACGCAGTTTGAGGACAACAGCGAGAAGAAACCAACACAAATTGTTTCTCTGCGGTTGAATGTAAATATGAAATGCAAAATCAGTTACTAAAAATGTTTTCGCTTCAAGATTCAAAGTGAATTTAAAGTGCTGCCGTTAGTTACAAAATGGGCCTGTGAGTCCTCCTTTTACTAAGGAGTATCTACAGAGTTGTCGATGCACTGTTTCTTTCTGTCCAGAGAAGTGCAACAGAGGATTTAATGATAACATAAAAATTAATTATAATGTAATAACTGGAGTCCAAGCCACGCTTGCACCTGCAGCAGTAAAATTTATTTTCGCGTAAATGGGAAAACCGTATGGTTTTACGCAATTAAAGCTCTCATTGTTATAAATGAAAAACAAAAGTGTATCTCTAATTTTTTGCTCAATTTTCGATAATCTAGCTTGGCTTCACACCAATTCCTTAGCTTAATCGCAGTCATTTTGGAAATGGTTATCACTCATTCGTGTGCTTGAGGATTTGAGAATTTCTCATTTAGGTTTCTTGAAACTGGAGGTATCCCAGATGAGGCTGTGAACGGCTCTACAGCCCCCAACAAAAGAGGCGCAGTTTACGAGTATCTCTTCTAGAGGGACGCTGCTGACCAGTTGGTGAGCGTTGGCCTCTTGTTGCTAAATAATGTTCATCTTTCCCTCGCTTGAACTTTGAATTTAATCACAATATAGATTGAAGTTGTATTTAATTAACTGGTCACGTGTCGTATGTCGAGATAAACTAGTAGAGAACTAAACGGAGAATTTAAATCAGGAACTAGAGTGTTATACTTTACTTTTTGCTTAGTAATACTTCATAAAATCGTGACGAATTAGAAGTAAGAAAGAATACTACTCGCGTGTAAGCCTGACATCATTGGGGGAATTACAAACCTGTGTGGTGCGCCTTGCTTACATAGCCGAAGTCGTACGGGTTGAAAATGACACACTGATCTAATTTGTTTCAAATTTCTTGTCTAGTTTCCTTTTGATAACGAGCTATAAAAGTAAAAAACACGCTGCTTAAATCCCAGACGAGACACGACATATGCATTCTTAACTTGTGCCTCCCAGATGCTCGCGCTGCCTGGCCCAGCAACTGACGCCCTTTGGAGTACAACAGCGCCATCTGCCTGTGGTCGCTTGGCTGTGTCGTGGAGATGAGTGAGGCGTCCTGCGATTGTAATAACAGGGAACGATTTGACCTGGAGATCTAAATGCAAGTAATGGGAAGTTTATTTGGAATTTCGGTAATCAAATATTAAATGTCTTAACGGTAACTTCGAAGCCAATGAAGTCAGCTTCAAGACTATCAAGTTAGAGTGTCAACGTCATTGGGTTGAGTATTGAAAGCTCATATTTCTGCCTCTCTTTATTTAATTTAAAACGTATTATTATTCAAACCCCTTTCCATAGGTAAAATTAGGAACAACTTTTAGATGAGATTTTTCACATGGAATTACCGGCTCCAGAATACAAATGACGCTTGTAATGTGATAACGATTTACTTGTTATAACTTGAAGATGATCTACGCAGTCAGTTATACGTAGGTATTGAACTGGTGTTATATTTTGACTCGTCTTGATCAATGGCTTTGGTTAAATCGATCGTTTTTGCTGTGACCACAATCGCAGCTGACGCTGATGGTCCTCGAATTTACAGAGGGAATCCAGGTCAAAATTTACAGAAAATTACACTTCGCTTATAACTTTAGCTCAGCCGAAAAGTTTATTTTTTAAAAGATTTTTCCCCGTATAGTAGAAGTATTAATACTCGTCCGATTTTGATGTTACAAACGTAACACTCTTGGGGACCAAATTCTACTGCACATCTTTCATTTTACTGGACTATGGTTGTGGCTGCTGACCTGAAACTGTAACTCATCATAGATCCAGGAGCATTTCATAGATGGAAAATTTATAACTAATGATAAAATGGGCGCAAAATAGTGAAACAAACAAGGACTGATAAAATTCAGTTGAAAATATTAAGTTACTTGTGGAAACTAATTAAAACTATCCCAAGGTTACAATATATGCTGAGGCAACCGCCGAAAATCGCAAGACGAAATACATTCTTTGCAAAAGTACAAAGAATTGCTTCTTATAATATTATTTGGAATCAATTCAGTCAATTTCCGAAAATTTAAGGAATAATAAAAACGAATGACCGTATCATTGTGCACATAGAAATGACTTATAAGAAGGAGATATCTAAGGATACTGATCAAAATATTTCTTCCACTTTATTAAAAACAACATGGGGATCAAAATTTGAAAAGAAACATTTTATGCATTGGCACATTATGAAGAACATTTCCAGCGGACTTAAAATGTCATGTGTCAAAATTGCTCTGAAGAAATAACGTACACTGAGAGTGTATAAAAAAGAACGGGAAAAGTCCTAAGAAACAAACTTCCAAACAAAAAAGAAAAAAAAGCGAGCTACAAATTGGTCACTGAGATCCTGGAATAAAGAGTTGTTTAAATTTCGATTGAACTAAAAAATTTGCCAAATTGAAAATTTACAGTTGCGATGAAAATTCTTGCGCATTTGCAACAGTATTTTGTTGCAACAGATGCATTTTTCATTTTGATTTCTCGTAGCCAAATAAAGTTAGCGGCATCACATGTTGTCGGTGGGATAACCCTTCCAGTGAAACTTAGAGTCGCTGAAAAGCAGTGAATTGTTCACTCTATTTTGTGGATTAACGAGCAAAGAAGCCTTTGGATGCAAATTTGTCCAATATTCCATAAGAAAACGAAAGTCGCTGCTGAAACTTGACGCATGTTCTCGTTCTAATATTTATGTTCCTAATTGGAGCAAACGAAAGAAATATATTCACATCATTTTGTTTAATTTTATCTGGACTACATTCCAGAGTTACATATACGAGTCCATAATTGTGTAAAACAAAATAGAAAGGTTTTTGAAAGTTTAGAGTTGGCTCCATAAAAATTCGACCATACAAAACTGTCGTTACTGTGCTAAACATTAAGCATTCAATAATAAGACACAATCGTGTTCCATCCTGAAGTTACTTGTAATCGCCAACTTCAAAGAAAACCGCACCACATTCTCTGAGCTACCGGAGAAGTAAAAGAAACAAGAGCTCTCAATGAAGCCTTTCGCAGAACTTCAAAGGACCGCCGCGCGAGCTCATTTGCTGGGCCGATTTGTACAGAAAGGCCAATGTCGAAAAGATGGTCATCGGGAAAGATATTCCGCAATAAATATTTACAGGTCTAGGTATAAATTAAAAGGTTCTTGCACTTGTATTACTGCCGAGCTATTGAAAATTGAATTGATGTTACCGCTGAAATGCCAACTGTATCTCTGAAGAGATTCGATGCCTCCCAGGCCTGAGAGACGAGCAGGGGGACGGAGCAGTGTAGAGTTGAAGAAGTCAAGGCTTTTATATCGTCGTCGCACATTTGTCCTGTTTCTCGTAGAGAGGGACTTAGGTAAGACCCCACGCGTTGAGATAACAGCCAGTGTTTCCACATGGCCTGAACTAGAACATTCAAACGTCACCCATGGCGGACGAGCTCGACCAAAGAATACGTACACACTACGGGTCAACAAATCAGACGCAGTATCGGTGC
>JACJUY010006155.1:6170-35062 GCA_014220935.1 Platorchestia sp. MABIK | reverse complement strand
AATTAGTTATTTTTTGTACAATTGAGTTTGTGACAACTGGTTGGTCAGCAGTATTATGAAAACTTCCTTAGTGACCAAATAGGGCTCACGTCGTAGTCAAAGTGTTTTCAATGGCCTAAATTTTGTCTAGCAGCAGGTTCAACTTAAGTTGTAATTCTTAACCATACAAGTGCGTGCAGTAGCATTCTTTTCTATTATCACGAGTTCATATACATAACAGATGATGGTTGGATTTTTTCTCTTTGAATTGCCGAGAAAAACAAAACTTTATTGCTTGTCTTCCTTGACTGTTTTCTAGAGGGTAAAATCTTTTTCTATGACTGTTTTGCATATGCACGGGGGCTCACAGAACCACAAGTTAATTTCGATTGATCATTTGTCTCCAATGTACTCCAATTTGCAGGATGATCCCCACTGCGTGCACCGGACTGCGATCATTTTTTTCTTGGCTCGCCTCACTTGGTCCAGCAGCTGCAGGGACCCAGAGTCCCCAAGCACGTGAGCGAACCCGGCACTGTGGGGAGAGAGGGGAGGACACGTCAGTACCCGGCACTGTGGGGAGAGAGGGGAGGACACGTCAGTACCCGGCACTGTGGGGTGGGGAGAGAGAGGAGGACAGGTCAGTACTCGGCACTGTGGGGAGAGAGGGGAGGATACGTCAGTACCCGGCATTGTGGGGAGAGAGAGAGAGGAGGATTTATCGTCATCACAAATTTGAATACGATTTGATTAGTCTAAGACTTATCAAATGGAGAAGGACTAAAGTATAGAGAAGGGAACTGAATCGTACAAGATAAAGTGTAGTTAGATTAGATGTTAGTTTAGGTTTCCCTAACCGCAACAAAGGCGTTCCAAAGAGAGGGAAGAGGCAGGGAGTTTTCAGGGTGTAGTTAAGGGAATGCAGAATCTATGCACTAGGTACATGTAAACAGTTTAAAAAGGATAAAGTTCATGACATAAGATATTAGTTGAAAAAGAAAGTAGTAGGTGCTGAAAAACAGGACAGCAGTGAACCGGAAAAAGATGACATGACAAAGTAAAAACCTGTTCTATTTTAACAAAAGAAGGCCGACCTTTCCTTTAGCGTGGGATCCCGATTAAGTATGATAAGCAGGGTAAGTCTATTAAAGAACGAATTTCTATGTAATCTGCAAATGCTCAGCAACAAATGCCAGTGACTTCAGTTTGAATTTGCATTTTATTCATTCCATAGGAAGAGAAGAATGTTATTCGAAAAGTTTAATTTGAAGTACGTAAAATTTTAACTGAGACAGATGCTTGTAAGGTTGAATATCATTTTTTAGAGCTTGTTCAGAAATTTTTCTTCACTCATTGTGTTTCAGAGAATCATACACTGTTTCAATTTTTTCGTTTGCATAAAGTAACCAGGTACTCTAAGTAGAAATTTTAAAAATATAAATACTACACTCACGCAACGTAGGAATCCAACGAGTCGATATGTTGACCATTGAGGAATTCAAATAATGAACACCGCAAGCACCCAACGGGGCTCTGAAACTCTCTCCAAAAATCATTGATGGTTGATACGATCGAAGATGCGTCGCGCTCTCTGTCTTGTTTTTCCTTGAGATCTTTCTTTTGATACAATAAACTTAAGAGGTCTGGAGCATCTAAAATATCAGGCGTTGATCCCCAAGTAGCTAATATGCTTGCATCTCTTTTACGCCTTGTTCCTTTAATTCCTTTAAAACCTTGCTCTCCTTTTTCTCCTGGATCACCTCCCATACCCGGATTTCCTGGTTGCCCCTTTGCTCCTTTGTCTCCTGTCTCCCCTTTTTCTCCTTTATCACCATCAGGACCCGTAGGGCCAGCAGGTCCTGGAGCACCGGCAGGACCGTCATCACCTTTGGCTCCGTCCATCCCCTTTGGGCCAACTGTTCCTGGCCCTCCATTAGCGCCGAGCATGCCCTTCATGCCTTTCATTCCTTGGTCTCCCAGCATACCTTTAGGACCAGTAGGGCCTCGATTACCTTTTTCGCCAACAGGCCCGAATCCGAATAAAAATAACGAGAGAAGAGTGTGGGCAACAAGCAGCCCCAAGAAGACGTAAGTTCCAATTACTAGAATGCCAAGAAACTTCAAGATGAGAGGATAGCTGAAGTCGTTGCCTTCGCCTGGTATGAAAATGATGTTAGGGTCGTCATAACCTCCGTAGCTGTCGCCTCCTCCGTAGCCGCCACCTCCTCCGTAACTGCCACTTTTTTCGATGTCTTGAATTGTGGCCTGAGGCAAATTACTCTCCGATGTTAGGATGCTTCCTTTTGTTTCTTCGGTGGCAGAAGAACGTTTATAACGCATCAAGTTGTTTTTATCTGAAAAAGAATCTTCTTGGTCTTCAACTATTTTAGCGTACAAATTACTTAAATCGTTTGTACACTGTTGCATACTCTGTCCTTTGGTTCCAAAAGTGTGAATGCACTCATAGTGAAGAATTGGGAATATTTTCTTCATCGTACTTCCCCTATTGGTGCTCAAATAGCCAATCAAAGGTGCCATTCTTTTGAACAAGAACTTCTTCAGGTCGTCATCTATTCCTGCTACAAGTTGTTCAAAATGATTTTTAATGAATTCATCATTCAAAGATAAACCACAGTTTTTTTCACGTTTAGAAGCTTCACAAAATTTTCTGATGTGTTTTCCAACAGGATGATTTTTATTTATCCACGACATCTGAGGGGCCTGGGGCATGTCTAAGAAAATATGATTCACCATTTCAGAAGTTGTGCGACGAATTTCTTCAATCGATGGCCTTGAGCACTTATTTACTAAATCTATTTTTTCTAGGATATGGCTGATAGTTAACATTGTTTCCATAATAAATTGACTGTGATTAAATTCATGTATGAAGGCATCGGGGGCATAAAGTAGGTTATTTTCGATTTCATCCCGTGTGGTATTAAGGGACAACGACGGTAACCACCAGTTATTGATTAGATGTTCAAGCGAGTCAATTTTTAGTCTCTGAAGTTTCACTAAGCGGTTCCTAACATTCAAGTTAACTTTGTTCGTTGGTGTATGCACTGTAATATTGCGAGCTTCCATCCAAGGTTCGGCTTCAAACAAAATTTCTACTGCCATCTCCGTTGTAAAAGTTCTTTCCGAGAGCCTCTTCTCTTCTATGGTTCTGTATGTTTTTGCAGAACTCTCATACCGAGCAAGTTGTGATAGATGTGTAAAGTTCGAAGTGGTGAGGTTGCCATCCTGTTGATTATCAAGTCTTCTGGAAGAGCCTCCGTCGTTCACTGCTAGCAGTAGTATGAGGCCAATCCATAGTCTTGAGTTGCCGTTCATCTGCGAGTAAACAGCAGTGTTAAGATTAATTCTAAATAAATATGTTAAGGCATGTCTCTACGGCAGTGCTGGGAAACACTTTTCCCTTAATTTAAATTGATAGCGAAAACCTAAAATAAAAATCTAATCTTAAACCGGATGGCTGTCGACTACAGTTTTACACGTGAGTTTTTCAGAATATTCTGTGAAAACGTTACTTAGCCTTAGTCAACTTCCTGCTGCCCAAGTGATAGTCAACACTGAATACTTCCCATGTAATTTTTATTTTTTTAAAGTTTATAACACATTAATCGAGAATAGTATAGTTAATTACACGTTTGGCCTTCCGGCTATACGAAAAAACATATCTTTTCATGAAATACTTGTATAATTTTAAGTTCTTGAAATTCAAATGACTCAAATAATCTTTTAAATCATTCAATGTTGTAAATCATTCTTACTGAGCATTTGGTTTTTGTTATCTAGTGTGATTTGGAATCATGGATTTTGCAATGCAAAAGGACTTGACACAGAAGTTTTTGCTATCTTACTTGACTTGGTCCCTTGATGTTTGTGATCTAAAATAACTTGGTACCTTGGCTTTTACCATCAAACATGACTTAACACATTATTTTTTTTGCGATTTAACTTGGCTTCGTATTTTAACTTTAGCGATTTGATGTGACTAAACACGTTTTTTGGTGATTTAACTTGACTTACTGCTGACCGCACCTGAATTTTACGATTCGACGGAACTTGGTACCTAAATTTTTGTGATCTAACAAGACTTTGTCGTGGGTTTTCGTGGGGGTAATGTGACTTGAAGCCTTGAATTGACAGAACTAAAGTGAGTTGAAGCGTCAAATTTTTTGATAAAATCATTATTGCTTGGAACCTGGAATTCTGGGAACTATTTGACTCGGAAAACAGCTGCCCTTTGATATGTAAACGAGTTTAGTGTTTAACTTACAAGGTATTGTTCACCAAAATTCTGTCATTGATTAAAGTTGTCATTGATACGACATTCATCGAAGGGAAAAAATGGGGATGTTTGGTAAAAACGTCGCATGAAATTTTAAACTAGATCTTAAAAAGCACTTTTATGTAAATGTGCTCAGACTTACTAATAAAATCCGAGTAACACCGCGTTCCGGCGAATAGAATTTTTAAAGTAGAAAAAATGGCTTTTCCATCACTTTTTGAGCCCAGTCAACAAATTGTTACAAGCTTTGAAATTGTCTTCAAGTGCTGTCGACGAATTCAAATCACCTCATTGCTACGCCCGCCTCTTCTTCCTTCACGACGTAGGTTTTTGCGTGGCGTGCGGTTTTCTAGAGATAGTGGCGGCGTTGACCTGCTGCATAGTTTTCATTTCCGGGAAGAAAAACGCGTTTCAAGACCCGGAGTTTGTGTATCAGGGTCACCTCAGGCCAGCAGGTGAAGAAAGTTGTTTAATTGGGCCTCAATAATTTAATGCACTTTAAAAGAGCATTCAAAAGCTTTGTCCGTGATTGATCATTTTAACTGAACGCTGGGGGATGTTTGGAGTGAAAGCAGAACAGTGCGAATGATTGAAAAGGGTTTTTCGAGCAGCATTTACTTATTTATTTCTAGGGGTATGATTTTTTCTGAAATTCAGCTGAACATTTTCACTGAAACATGTGTTAAATTTGATGATAATTAACACTAGCATCTCAAAAAGTTTTTATGCCTGCAATTATCTAGGTCACTTTATAATTGTAATTGTTTTCCTCAGTGATGGATGGGCAAAATTTTAATGAAAAAATCACTTATGCTGATTTTTCTTAAAAAATTTTTTTTTCGTTCGACCAGTTTCTTCCTTGCGTTTAGAGCTAAAAGGCCAATTCATACGGAAGGTTACTGCCACCATATAATTTTATTTCAAGTATGGGTAACATTACAGTGTTGAGTGATACAATGAAGGAAAAATAATGAAGAAATGTTGCAGTTGATAGGACGAATACATCAAGACTTCCTTATGCCTTTCATTCCTCTGGTATATAATACATAAACTTTTTGCATCAGAGCTGTGATGCAGTCAGTATATTCAAGTCAATTTCTTTATATGGGAAAAACAGATTCCATCTCACCAAATTTTCAATATTCAGGTACAAAATCTACATCACTCACAGGTGGTAGTTTGCAGAGTCTAGAAATAAATACAGCAAAGGCAACGATAGGTTCACAAAACTCCCCCACAGGTCAGTAACGTTTACTTATTCCACTTTTTAAATTTCCTTCAACCGGTTGATGTACCTATGCAAGCCAGTTCTTCGATCCTCGACCCCTAGAGTAAGCTTATAAAAACTGTCGCTGCAAGAAACGAAATTGTTGAGGACTGCAAGAAGTCGTCCTAGTTTCTCAGAGTTTTGAAGAAAACTGCTGACTTACCGCTAGGGTTATAAATCACTGTATGGTAGCGCTGATGGCCGGCCCGTTGTTTGAGGTGCAGGGCTGAGTGGCTGAGGTCTGCTGTACCGAAGGTTCAATCAACTCGCCATCAGATGTAAAGAACGCAGTTTTTGAATGCATTCGGTCGGTCCAATTTTTATATGCTCTGTCTGCCAGAAAATCTGATGGTGGTGCGTATTCACAAACGATTAATCGTGCTCAAAATATTAAATTGACGCTGAAATAAAGAGCCTCAGAGTGCTAGGTTTATTCTGAAATGAAGAAACAAGATTCAGAAAAATTATACCAGAAGAGTAAACGGTTACAGAAGACATGTTTTTTCCATCTAGCTATTTTATCTTTTTCTCAGTCTAGAACTTTGAATTGAATTATTCTTATGTTGTCACCTATACTAAAATGGCAAAGTAATCCCGTAGACAAATACGAGTAGTTAAATAACTCCCGGTCTAATACGTAAATCGAATAGTTTAAAGCGAAGGTTTGAAAATAACTTGAGTGCATTTTAACACAGTAAGATACAGGTTATGTTCGAGACATCTCACAAAATTCCATTTCTAAATAGTCCATAAATTTAGCAGTAATTTCAAAACATTTCATGAGTAAATCAACTTGCTTGTGAGCGCGAAAACATGCAGCTGTAAAGTCATTTTTTGCGTAAAGCTTAGATTCAGATCACTTTTTTGCAAGTGAGTGAATCCAACGCACGACGACGCTCGTTATTGAGAACATAAAGCCGTGTTTAAATAGCATCTTGCTTCGGTTGACTGAGATAACGATCGTCTATGTACATAATGTATATTGAGGACTTGCTGCATACGTTCTAGTTATACCTGAGTGAGTTAAATGAAGTAAAACTCGGACGATGTGTGCTCATTGATTTATAAATTATACGAACTATGGATGAGCCATGAAGGTCATCGACCCCGGCATTAAAATGTAGAATGTCACTAACGGATTCTTTATTTTTGCAGTGAGAAGCATGGTTGCAGTGTGTTGAAACAACCTTGTACAGGTTTTATGATGTTATCAAACATGTAAACGTATTGTTTAATTTAAACATAACTAAGTGAATAAATTTGTACATAATTAAATGAAAATATGGAAGTACTTAACGTTAGTGTGCGTTTATCAGGCAAATTTCTTTGAAATCAGCTCTACGCGTGTTTAAAAAGTGCACAAGTTCTGCAGGCCAGTTTTTCATGTAGTTGTCTAACAAATAATCTAATGAGTCTGAGATTTGAACGTTAGTGAATTGTGACCAGACTTAAATAATTGCTCGCTCAATCAAGTGTTTTCACATCAAATCTCTTTCTTAAAAATTATTTTTCCAAATGATCCATGTGTGAATTTACTTTGGTTTACTGCACGACACGAGTAACTGTGGTTAATTTACTGTTTCTAAAGTCTGATAGGGCTTTGTAAATCCATGTACTGTACTTGTTACATTGTGGCTCGTTATCGGCGCCGGAAATCTGAATCTTGTCTCTGTGGGACAAGTTTGAATGCATTTGTGCCGCAAACGACTACGGGCTTCAGTTCAAGTAACGCAGGAAAAAATTTAAGTATCTATTATACAAGTTCAAGTCTCTATACCACTTGCAGCATTGTTTCTAACGTATTGAGATGAAGTTTGCTTATTTCCTGTGCTCGTGACGTCTATGCACGATGCCGCTCATGCACTGTCGATCCTCGGGTTGTACACATTACACGAACCTCCACTGATTCAGAAAAAAATTAATCGCATGAATTCAACCAATACTGTGCTTATACTCGATACCAATACTGTGCCAATATTCAACCAATACTCCATTCATGTTGTCAGAAACTACGATCAACTGGGAACAATTTTCATTCGTGCGTGTCAGGGTTCGCGTAAAATGACGTACAAATCAATTATTGACAGCACCAACAACATCGAAATTAATTCGGCTATTACACTGTTCATTTCGGCCTGCGGCTCTACCTACTGCTACAGCAGGGCTCCGAATCGCCGCTGCAAACACCCTCCAGTTTCCTTGTCAGTTCGCTTGACACGATGTTTTTATTTTGCTGATATCATTCCACTGATAGTGGCAGTTTCTTACCGTGAACGCCGTACGTTGAGTTAGGTAAATGATGAATGAAATTCACAATCGCTTTTAAAATGATGTAGATCTAATTCAGGATTCATCCTGATTTTAAAGTAGAATATTTCACGTTATTGTCCACTTAAGGAATTACTCAAAGGAAAATTCTCGTGAGTCTATCTCGAAGTCACTCCTAGCACACCTAGCACAATAAATACTGCGATTTTTGATGAGTCAAGCAGCGCTATTGTACAAATTCTAATGAAGAATTGGAAAAAAATTGCTGTGGAATTATTTCAAATAGTTTTATCACCATGCGTCGTGAGATATTAGTGTAACTGCAAAACCAAGAATTAAATCTAGGTACTTACTTTCTTGAATTTGTGTCATTTGGTTTGGAGTTTGTTAGCAGAAAGTTGCTGACCTCAGTACACCTCATAAAACATAAAAAAGCCTCCATTCGAAGTTAGTTATGAAAATCTACCCCAAACACCACTGAAGTTACCCTAGGTTGTCAAATACACCAGGACCAAGATCAGCCACAATCTGGGTCTGCTCCGACGCACACTGAACAACACAAAGAGGTCCGGCCGACTGTGCTCCAGTGCCCCGGTCTCGGCTGCGGAACCTGCTGGTGCTCTACTTCCCTCGACCAGATGTGGACTGTGTCGTTCAGCTTATGCCTAGGTCCAAATATAATTGCTTTTCTCTCAAAGAACAACGAAACCAGTCGTGTCCTGCAAGATGACTTTACAACCTCGATGACGAGAGGTTACTTGCTTGGGAAGATTTCTGGGTTAAGGAGTGTGAGCGAATCGTTCCCAGGGGATTAATATTGCAGCCTGAGGATGTTCTAAGAAGGCTCACCAGGAGTTGCAAGTCATGCTTGCCAAAAAAAGTTGCTCCACGAATAGGACTGGAATATGCAAATGCTTTGTAAGGCGGGTTTATTGTTAATTAGCAGGTCGTTGATTCCTAATAAGCATTCTAATTAGCATATAGGATGGCAATTATGAATTGAAAGGGGAGGTTACTTCTCTTACACCCTCAGATGCAGAACTATATGTTGCTCAGTGAAAAAACAGTATGGTGCATAAATTGCCCAAAAAGCGGGTATTTTTTAGAGTAATCGGTACTCAGTTCAAACATTAATATTATTGTGTTAGAGCAGATGTTGGCCGTTCTTCAAATGATAATTAATAGTCTTATTCCATGAATGTTATTAATTCTCTATTTTCCTCGAACCCATGGCCACAATGTTTTACCAAATATATACGGATTCATTTCAGTGTTTATCTCGTTTGTGTCGAACAGTGAATATTTGGGCGTTTTTGTTAATTTGGTTGCGTGATGAATTCATGTCACTCCCCTTTTAATCTACTCTGCTGCTTTAAGGCTGTACTTTACTCTGTTGTTGAATAATTTTACAAAAATATCAATTTCCACGTTTAAAACTATGTAAATTATGCATTAAATGAAATTAATAGAATCAGCTTGGCTTATGAAATGTGACATAAATGCAAGAATGTATTCCACACATTTCCATGAAGCAGCTTACGGAGCATTTTACTTTTTGACTTTTAAAAGTGCTGGTCCCAGAGCATAACCCTGAGAAAATGAATTCAGAAACTTAGCAATTAAGCAGAATTCAATGAATGTTACGATTTTAAATTAGGCAACTGATAAAATAGCAATTGAGGTGCTTTGAGGCTTAGGGGCGGATTCGAGGAAAAATTACTTCTAGATAATGGACGTATTAGTATTGGAATTTATTTGTTAATGTTATTTTATCATATTGTAAAAAATATTCGCGACATGGTGAACGTTCGCCGTTGGAGCCAGTTTTTATACATATTCCTGATAAATTTAACGAAGAAGTTTCAAAAATTTTAATTCCCAAGCATTAGGAACACAATATCACCAACAAAATATGAACACCTAAATCACGAATTAGAGGTCATATAATGAATATTAACCAAATGATCGTCTTTTTCGAGGACCTGGTTCAGATTTTCTCTCATACAAACAGCAAGATGCTTTAACAGTTGTTTTGACATGAAAATCGTCATAATCGGATAACAGAACACTACCACTGTAAGTCCTAAGAAATTACTTTTTTGACAGTCAATACGTAGAAATATTTTGCCCAACTGCTGAAAATGGAAAAAATGTTACAAGCATCCTGAAATTAAGTGTTATTGAGGAAATTAATTATTCTTTTAACAACTGTACGTTATTTACGCTGTTAAAAACTGTTTAATGTAAGTCTCGTATGCGTACACAAAATTAAAGTGAGTTGTTCTAAAAAATTGATGATCCAATTGGCTTCGACTCAAGGAGACTGAATTAATTATTTACACACACTGCAAAATAGCCAACACAGGCTTTTCCACTTTAAAAATAAGTTTAATAGGTGGACCCTAGGTCAAAACCAAAAAAATCTTTGAAATGAACCACTACAGTAACGAAATGGAAAGTCCAACGGATTTCTGCACCCTTTCAAAGCTTCTAAAATCCACCATAATTTAATTCCTGGATGATGGTACTCAATAATGAAATCCTAGATCTGTCTTGAATACTATTCCGTTTGAGATTTAGAAAATGATTCATTTTAGTTTCGATGAAAATAAGAATTCTATAAAGAAAAATTCCGTCAGCTATGGCTGAAAATTTGCTGTTCATGGTCTTCCTGTCATAGTCCTTGGTCTCTACTGTAACAGTCGCCAAAGAGTAGCTGGTAAGTAAACGTTGAAACATTAAACTATGCATTTGCTTAAATATTTCCTGTGTATATGATTTCTACCTCTCACGTAAATGGTCCGGAAATACTCTCACTAAAACTTGACTATCCTACCGGGCCCAACCTTTAGGCTATTGAAACCTACCAAATTTAGAAAAAAGCTGATAAAACCGGGAGGAAGAGAAAACAAGTTTTTCGACCTCTTTAACGGGGTTTTATTAGGAGGATTCTGGACTCTTAGTTGTGGGAGACTGACCTCATTGAGGAAGCACGTCTGACGGTTCTAGTTTCGCAGTGTATCATTACACAACTGGCTCTGCTCTGGGGAGGATGTTGAGGAACTGACAACACAAAGTTTTCTCAATATAAAAATTTGAGTGTTCTGTGTCTTTATAGGTTGTCAAATTATATCCCAGCAGCTTACAATTTATAATAGCAGTTGATCTTCTCCATTATTTGAGCAATGCTGGGACACTCAGACATTTGTGCATGTAATGAGGGAGGTTGGATGCGACGTTGGTCATCTCTGTGTCCAATGACTGCAAAGAATTTATAGCTCTGGGTAAAATTTGAAATCAGTCAATCGTAAGGAAATTATTGAAGAAAAATTGATAAGACTATAAGCAAACACTTGAGTACATTGAAATCACATTGGCTATATGTATCTGCACACAGCGGCATCAATGTGGTCTGAGATAAGAGATTTAAAGAAAAAGAGTCATTAAAAATTGCAGTATTTCGATTAAAGAAGGCCACAAGCTTTTTAATACAGCACATCCCAAATGAAGGAAATAACACACAGTGACTTTATCACTCTGTCCCGAAGAGACAGGCAAAGATAGGTTAGCATCGACGGCATTGCGATGCACTGGCCGGTGTCTAGCACTTCGGTTTGGTTTGGGAAAAATGTCAACCTTCCACCATGCAGGTCCTCAAAATGAGGGTTACTTCGAAAATTAATTTTATGTGTCTAAGTTAGATGAAAATGATTCAGTGAAATGAAAAGCCAACAATAACTTTTCAAAAGCTTAGTTTCGTCATAGAGAAAAAATTCAAGGATAATCATTGCTATTTCCAAATGTAACCTTCAACCCAAATTTAAGTGAACAATGTACTCAAAATGAGTTTTTCATTTCATCAGTGTCATTTGAGTTTCCACTTCTCAGTTTCATATTCCGTTTATGTCCATTTGCAACACGTCCACACCAGCGGCCTTTAATTTCAAAATTTACTAGTACCTCATCCTCGACATCTCATGTTGGCTGAATAAGCAAAACCTCCACTCCGCTGACTAAGAGTAAATGGCGTGAACTAAGAATCCAAAATCTTTTGTAACTTTTGGCCTCTTGAGATCCGGGAGGTAAGAGCGTCATGCTCTTTTTCTTAATGATGAATTTTGAGAGCAATAGATCTTACATGCTATTTCGTGTAGTGTCATTCTATTCTCACACAGCAGCTAACTCCCTGAACCAATGGAAAAATGTCCAACTAGGTAATTTTTGTGATTAAGGATGTGGTGTTTTGAAATTATTTCGTCAAAAAAAATGTCCTCATCATATCTGTATGAATCT
The DNA here is from genome assembly GCA_014220935.1 of Platorchestia sp. MABIK. Taxonomy (NCBI): domain Eukaryota; kingdom Metazoa; phylum Arthropoda; class Malacostraca; order Amphipoda; family Talitridae; genus Platorchestia; species Platorchestia sp. MABIK. The sequence continues at coordinate 22,961 of JACJUY010006155.1, read as the reverse complement.
ATAATATATTCTACATATAAGGTATTTTATCTCACAAAATAGTTAATATATATTTTTATACGTATTCATGCCTTAAATTAGTGCAGATTTGCTCCCATCACTGCAATGTGGCTAATTTTATTTGTTCGACAGATCTTCATCGTGCAATCAGTACTGTCGCCTCACGTGCACTATGGACTTAAAAAAGAAAACAAGCACGCTAGTAAAATGTACTGGGTTGTGCTCCTTTAAGGTAACTTTTTAACTACTTTCCCCAAAGCCATCAGATGATTGATGGCTTTGAATGAGGATTGATGAGGATTGATGTCGAGCTCATGAGGATTGATGTCGAGCACATGAAGATTAATGTCGAGCTTGAAATGTTTGTTTTTTGTTTCTTCTCAGCATGGGTTGTACTAGATCAGCAGGGTGGTCCAAAAAGTTCAACACATTTCCATGCATGAACTGAACATGTAGGCTCACTTCTTACTCACAGCAGGGTAAATAAAAAATGGCGAATTTTTCAAACCGAATTTCACGCGTCCTACAATAGTGAGTCTGTGATAAATGTATTTTATTTCATTCATTTTTGTTATTATTGAAGCAGAGGTTAAGCACAAAACACTGTAAAACATGATCTTTTCGTTCAGTCAGTAGAAATTTTTGTTGTGTTTGCGTTTATGTTACTGATTTATGCGCAGAGCACGCGTTAGGGAATGCAGACGATAAAACGATTTCTCTTAATTCTGCAAGAATGCTTCAAATTTTACTCATGTCATTCGCCCATCTTTTCAAAATTTGCGATCGTCGCACTTGCAACTTGCATTTATCTGTTTAGGGTACAAAAATAGAGATTTATTGAAGGTTCAAAATTTTGTCTAGGTGCTTTCATTCATGATCCTCAGAGCGTCTTTATTTATGTTATCCAGTGGCAGAATTATCAACAACAATGGCATTGAAATCTAAATGTGAAAGAATTTCTGGTCTGAAACGTGAAAGAATTTCTGGTTTGAAATTTAAAAAAAATTTTCTTTTAACAAATGTTCAATTTAATAAATATTAACAGTCTTGCATATATGAAATGACGCACTTAATCGGCCCCTCTAGCAAACTTATTCCTCGTAGTGAAAAGCTAACCTGCATTAAATGACTCATTGATTCCCAAACAAAATGGAAAGAAAAATAAGGAATTTCATATCACTTCGCAGTTAATGTACGGGATTATCATACGCTGTTACCTGCACACATGGCAAACTGTATTTAATTGATTTAGCATTCTTCCAATACTGACGTAGTCAAGGCTCACTGTTTACGGTAACGTCTGAAGGACTGCTATTCAGAACCGGTGAATATTAGCATGATTTTGATGTACAAAGGCTCTCGAGAGGCAATGTATACCTGAGTTTGAGGAACCAAATGACTAAAATGTTGGCAATTGTTATTTTGTGACAGATGTTCATTTAGAACATCTTACAAACTGTAATTACCTAAACCTTTATCACTGGTAAAAGCAAATTTCAGTGAACTTATACTCCGAAAAAGGTTACAAAAGTTAATTTTCGAAAACTTTATGCAATTCGTCGTTTTCGAAATTTCTACGAGGTAAAATTTTACCCTGCATTCAATTACAATGGTCAAATGAAATTCATTCACTGTTTTAAAAAGTTTATCATTGCATTGTTTCAAGATTTGACATCTCGTTTTTCATTTTCATTTTTTTCTGGCACATTTTGATCATTCATCACTTAATTCATATAAAATGCTGGCTGCATCGAATTAAACTCCATAGATTTAAACCAACACCTACAAAAAATTAAAAATTAAGGTAAAAAATTAAATTATATAAAGTGAAAAGTTACTAGTTGTAATCTCAGTTACGTCGCTCTAATGCAGGCATCTTCATGAAAGGTAATACTATTCATGGATTCATTAGCATTCGGCTGTTTAAATTTCAGATGGAAGTCGAGCTTCTGTTTCACTCTGCCGTTCTGGTCGACTCGAAGGAATGACGATCCGGAAGTTCCGCCAAATTGCGTGCCGCGGGCTGGAGGGAAGACCTGTGGGACAGAAGTAATGCTCGTCAGCAATTTTTTGCGAAGTGAACTCTGGATGCAAATTAATAAGCGCAAAAATTATGTCACAAAATTTAAATCAATAGAAAAATTTATAAAATGGGATGTTTCCCCAGTTTGGTAAAAGTTTTTGTCTGAATATGTAAAAACTATTGGCGAATTTTCTTTTATTCAAGTTCAGGAATTAGAAAAATTGTAGTGACAAGTCTCTGACTGATGAATTCGTCTTCTCTGGCTCGTAAAAAATATTTTCTTTCCTTTATTCATTTGAAATGATGGGCTTGATTCTTTTCAAAATGGATGAAAGTGTTGACTGATTCCATTCCGGATGCCACTTCTACGTTATATTCCTGAATTAACGCGCATTACTTTGATCAATGAAATTGCGACGCTGCTGGAAGCTAACTCTCCAGCTGAGGACTTGAAATCATTTACCAACGAATTAAATGATGGAGAGATGTTTGCAAGCAATGAATTGAATTTGATTCATTCCATGTCAAGCCTGCAGACAAAAACCCGTCCAATCCTTCACACACGTCTGTTAACAAGTGAAAAAACCGACGTCCCTATTGAGAAGTTAATAAAGTTTCCAGTGCACTGAAAACCTGATACTCTGGAAACTTTCGAATCTTGTTATAAATAAATTCCTTGGTATAAAAAAGTTATTCAAATGGGAAAAGCTCTTATCTCATGTAAGCAAATCATCTTAAGCCACGCGATCAGTCAATGATGATGCCGTCTACATGAATGCGTTTTTGTGATAAAGATTTTTAAGATTTTGTGTGTTCGTGTTTCGAATTTCACAAATGGAGAGTGCCTTGCGATATGATGTCACAAAATTTTCATTGGAATGTGCAATGCCCTGAAATATTTTACTGACTTCATGAGAGCTGGTAATGCATGTCCAAGTTACAAAAGCACACAGTCCCACATTTGCTTCTTCGTGAGGGGCAGAAGCTATTCTTTGTAAGCGAAAAGACCTGGTCTCGACGTTTGGTTGTAGGTGGACTCTATATGTAAATGAGAGTAACTTGTGCAGAGGACACTCTCCTGGTATCGGAATGTCATTTAAAGCTAGCGAAATAATGCTAATGTACTCACGTGTCTGAAACAGTAGTTCCTGAAGGGAATAACCACTACTCCTAATGGGTAGTTGCTATTGGCGTTACTCGTTCAAATTTATGCAATGGTTAATTTTGATGTAAATGTTGAACTCATCACATAAGGAAACTGTGAATTACGAATAATCAGTAGTATATGCTAAATTCTTTACCCCTGCCGTCATGAAATTCTAGTTTCTAAACAAAGAGTGCTCTCTATCAAGTAATGCGACATCTCCCGAAAGGTGTACTTGAGAGCTACAGTTTCTTCTAAACTATGTTCACGAAAGTGACCTCAGTTATGACTTCAATGAGGGTTCTCCTCTTCAACACTGACATTACTGCGGGATGCGAGTTAATGGTTAATCAAGTCTGACTGATGAAGAATTTTACAGTTGACCATTATCTAAGCTCATCAATTCTTGGCGTTACTCGTTTTTTCACTGACTATTGTGATTGTCGTTGTCGCCGAAAATCGCTCTATATCTGTGGGAATTTGTCAATCCAGAAACGTTGTCCAAATGTCTGTCTATACCTTTGTGTTTTACTTTCGTTAACAATTTTACGTAAACGTCAATTGAAGGGCTTATTATAACAATGAATCGCCTACAACTTTCGCAAATTCTTCACCAATTTTGAATCAGAAAAACAAGTGGACTTAAGATTTTTATGTTCAATCTAACATCGAGCTAGAATTTATACTCGAAGCAACGTTTGACTGATCACAGAGAAATAGCGCAGAACACGTGTTCTAAAAGAGTGAAGAGTTAAAATACGTTAACTAGTCTGAATTTGTTGGGCAGTTCCTGACATAACAGAAATAACAAACACAGACCTGATTATGAATCAGAAGGAGTAACACTCATAACTCGTCGATCGCCTTCGTCTGTACATGTCAGACATGTACACTCAAGTGCCCAGGTTCAACGATAGGTATTGGTCCCTCAAACCTTATTGCCAATAAAGCCGTGATATATTCTAAATGCACTGATGAAACACCACTGTACAGCGATAAACTGTACAAAAGACAATAAATATTTTTAATAGTTAATAACAATTCAGTAAAGTGAACATTACAATGGGTAATGCAACTACCCATTAGGAGCATTCAGTCAGACTTGTGCAGAAATTTATTTTATCTTGACGGATCAGAAAGCATGTCTTTGTCTATTCTCTCGTGGAGGCAGCTCATAAAATCGCGGGAGCCTCAATGCAATTTTGCACTCAAACCAACCCTAATCAGCTCCCGCAGACATGCAGAGATCTGATTGCCTCCATCCGTACATGGGTAACAAGAACTCAGTAAGGGTAAACAACCATAAATAGATTTTTTTCTTATTACCCTCCACTAACTTTCAAAATAATGCTATTTTGAACCAATTTTTTATAGCTGAAAAGTAAGTCAACAAATCGTTATTTGCGAAAAGCTATGTTTAGGATATATGTTGTGAAATAGATAAAGGAAATTTATGCAATTAATTAAATGACTAACAAAATTTATTGTTATTGGATGATTTCTTCCCGATGTGTGTAAGGGAAAACGAAACTCATTTAAAATATTGTCGGATGTTGCGAGAATAAGTGTGCACTAACACACTGATGAAGGTTGGAAACTTATATCCCTTTATAAAATTTTGAAGCAACTTGTAAAAAGATTCCTACTGTCTTTGTCACCAATTCATTGTATGATCGAAAGTATATAAAATAGAACATTATGGCATTTGAGCTCATTAAGTTAGTAGAAGAATCAGAAATTGAACATTACAGCAAAACTCAATAATACTTAAAAGAGCTGTAAGTGAAACTTGTCATGCATTGAAGAAAAAGGACTGGAAATGTCGACATAACTGGAGAGAGCACGTCTTGAATTCCGTTTTCCAGCTTGTGCGGCCTCATGCTGTACCGTTCTCGACCTTATCTTGAGATGTGTTTTTTGATCTTGGCAGTATGGCAGGAGTCCCGGTAGGTTCAACCTGTAGACTATCACACCCACCCTTACAAAGCCCTGATGGGTTGTTAACCTTCACCACCATCAAATTACATACCAACACCCTTCAACACCAGCATCATTTGCGCAAAGTGCATCTTTTTTATTTCCTTATCTATCCTTTTCCGTTCCGCCTCTTTTTTTTCCGGTACACTGTGTGAAAAACTCTCCTTTTACATTTTCTGTAAGAATCGATCATCATCATCACCTGTAGGCTACGGCCTCAGGTAACGGCTCGTCTGTCTCATCGCCAGGTGACGAGACGATACTGTTTCGGTCCACCATCAATCCTACCTTTTTATCCCTCCTCAATCCGAGCTTCAACATCCTCGATCTGACGTCGAGCCTTGTCTGACCTTTATTCAATTCTTTCTAAAATTTCCGTGATTCTACTTCGATCTTTTTCGTTCTAACATCGATCTTCCTAAATGAAAAAAATAAATTTGGATGCCGTTATAACCTTGATATCAGGCATTGTTTAACAATAACTTTGCGGGGACCAGCCTAAATCCTTACACTTTAATTCGTGTGTATGTACTGAACCCTAACGAAATATTAGCTTAATCAGTCTCAATTTAGTTTCTGTTAAATTATAAATATACCAGAATAATGTTTATACTAATTTCTGAAATCACTTTCTCTACATTTTCGATCATATTTCTAGTTTCTCCAAAATTGAACTGATAAGAGGGTGTGGTATTTTTATTTTCATATTTTAGTTTTACTTTTTTGAAAAATACTCACGCATAGAATTCCTCATTGGCAAATCCCTTCTGAAGCCCAAGCCAAAAAGTACATTTTGTATCACTGATTAGTCCATTATGGGTTACTATGATGCTGCATTATTGATGCTGCTTGAAGATCAGTGTCCATTCTATTTTGTGTAACATTTTCGCATAGTTAATCGATATATTACTTATTTATTACTTTGAATTTACATCTAGATTTTTTTGGAAATGAGATTTTCAAAAATTTTTTGTAGATGTGAAAAAAAAGAACGAAATTTTAAGTTAAATATCAAAATGATTTGTGACAATCAGAGTAATTCGTGACAATCAAAGTAATTCGTGACTATCAAAGTAATTCGTGACTATCAAAGTAATTCGTGACTATCAAAGTAATTCGTGACTATCGAAGTAATTCGTGACTATCAAAGTAATTCGTGACTATCAAAGTAATTCATTCCTATTAAAGTAATTCATGACTATCGAAGTAATTTGTCCAGGAGGAGAAATACAAGAATGGGAAAATACCTTAAAATACTTCCAGCAACTACTTCGGAGTTCTCCATTTTGTTCAGAATCTGAATTTTTCCTCTCCATTTATCGCCCTTTCGCGCAATGTTTCCTCCAAAATTTTCCTCTTAAATTGTCCCAATGTACCATGTCAGTAAAAATAAAAATTTCATCTTGTGTCAGTGTTTCTTCTAAAGTCAATGCATCAAGGAATCAATTTTAAGCACATTTCTAAAATCTAGCTCCAGTCATAATATTCAGAAAGTTTATACAAAAACTTTCCCGAAAATGGAGTTTGGAGAAGGAAATTCCTATTCACCGCTAAGGACTAAATTGCAACACCTCGCAAGAAGATATCCCACCAAGCGTTAAGGCGAAGGAGAAGAATGGCTTTTACGACCACCTGTTTTAGGCAGGTATTAAAGATGATTTAAATGAAGAAATCTAGTCGTGACCCAATTTCAAGAACGGGTCTGACGGCTGACTGCGAGCGAGGTGCCATTACAAAACTTGCAGTGTGACTAAGCGGATGGTCCAGACATGGTTGTCCGGAAGAAACAGCCACTGTAGGCCGTGTGATTGCGTGTGTAGTTTTGCCTTTTTCTGTGACAAGTTTTTACGATCTGAAATATTATGCTTTACTTCGGAAGAAGTCATTGGTCTTAATTAAGGTGTCAAACTTCAAATCTATAACTGTGATATTCAAGCCCTTCAGTAAAATGTGACTGGACAATATTTTCTTTAGGTAAGAAATAGAAGTGATGAGTAGTTTGCCAAGTTGTTTGTAAAGGCAGAAATCACGTCAGTGAGCAGTTATTACAATCGAAACACTCACAGACTGAGCAATTGATAGCACTAGAATCTGAGTGTGTTACTAATGACTAATTTAACATCAATTCAAATGAACAGTTTTCAAATTTCCAGCGACAAATTAAAAGCGTCCAGCACAGGTTATTACCTACACTTCTTCACGACGTTGCAATGCCATTTCATCGAAGAATTAAGTCTGAATACTCGTTCGAGGCTCAAATATGTTTGTTATAACATTACCTATCAGAATTTGCTTCGGGATGGTAGAGGAATAATAGTGGAATAATAGAGGTGTTTGGCAGTAAAAAAATAGTCGAATTAATCAAAATTGAAAAATGAATTTTTTTCAAGGTGGTGCTTTAGTGGATCCAAGAAAATGAAACCAAAGTTTTAGTTAACGCAAAGGCTATTCAAGACTATATTGTTGATTGGAAATTCAGAAATAGAATACATTTATACAACTTCTTTTGTTTATCCTTATATGCTCGTTTATTATGGTTTCATCGATACTGCCGCAATCCTTGTATGCACTCGGAGTACGAGTTTTTTTCCTAGAACTTTTAAGTGGGGTGACGGCTTGGAATTTTCTATTTCCATTAAATTACTGGTAGATGTTGATTGATCGAATGTGCAGAGTTCTTAAAAGTTCCTGCGCTGAATAACGACGCCCGTGGCTCGTCGGATCGAGTGATTTTGGCCACCAAAAGTGATGTCGCTTTTTTTCAGCTGTAAATCATCCTGTGTGAATAAAATCATTGCATTAAAATGCAGATAGAATTAACTGAAGTATTTTTATAACAATTACTAAATTGATGCAGAACCAACAACTTTAAATGTCGCATAGTGTACTGCACATACATCAGTTTTCATTATGATATGAAATGAATGTTTTCCTGATAAAATGCTAGGTGATCTATAATAAAATCAAGCGTAATTTTACAGTAAAAATGATTTCTCACGTCATATTGTTTTGGAAGGTAGAGTTGGGTTTGGGAATATTCTGTAATGTATTAGGGTAAACCTATTTTGTAATTACGGTGTGGAAGACATCTTCCAAATTGTCACAAAAAATCACGTTGAATACTCAAAGTACTTACGTGCCTCAAGCTGAATTTAATTGAGTAAGACAATCAAATCCATTTGGGAAAAAATAAGTTGAAGCTGTGTAGGAAATGTTCAAAATTTTTGAAATATTTTACATCTAAAAGGGGCAATCATAATATTTAGAAAAATGGTGGGCAAGTCGACGATGTATTGAAGCATATCATGAAAAACTCAAAATCGAAAATCTGATGGCCAATAAGAAAAATTGAATTCTCGCGGTAATACTGCCGGGCATTTTCTTAGTTATATGTTAGTCAGTCAAATTATTAGTTATATAGTTATATCTGTCAAATTATTGAGATTCCTCATTGATGGGCTCACAGGTAGCTATGCTCAAATTTCACCATTGTACTTGGCTTAAGAAACAATTTACTTCTGCATCGCTTGTCGTAAATAAATTGTTTAAAACAGTCAGCCTTTTCACGTTCTGTTCAACGGCTGACGGTCGCTCTACACCTACATTCGTATACAAATGGTTTGACTTCTCTCGTAAATGTTCAGTAAGATTTTGAGAGCCATAGATGGGAGGAGTTTCTTCTGCAGCAGAGCGCCTGTCATGGACTGCTGCTACTTGATTAAAGATGTATCCGCCGGAGAACTTCGCCTCAGAGCCACCTCACCGTAGAGTCATCGACTAGATAACTTCTGTAGCTAACTGGTTTCTTGCTGTTTTATGGACGCATGGAATTCAAGGATCCTGCAGAAAATTAGCATTATAACAGTCTCAGAATTATGCACATTGTTACGTATTTGTTAAAATCTGATCGACAGAATATTGGTGAAAGAGACGTGATAATTATTGCTATAATAGTAAGTTTGGGCTAATAATGATTTGCACTTCCGTGCTCAGAAAATTAAATACAGAACTTGATAAAACTCGGAAAAAGGGTCGACAATTAATTCAAATTCAGATGGAGATTGCGGAACATTGCGTAAGTGTACGCGCAGCGTATTAAAATCATGTTATGTCTGAGTAATGAACTAAACGAGAGACTGACACACTCCTCATTTTTTGCAATTTGGCTGGGAGACGAGAACTGCTTCTCTTCTGCTCCAAATTCTGGCAGGAGATTTGCGTCGATTTAGGGCGAATAGCTGTCTGCAGTACTGGTTTTTGTGCAATTTTTCACTCGGATGCTTTCTTGTAAGAAAATGAGGTAGATTTTTTTGGTCAAAAGTTTCGCCTGACCGTTAACCGCAGATAAACCTATCGATTCTTAGACATCTGTTAAAATGTTAAATTGAAGTAAAACAGTTCTATTTTCATGAATATTGAAACGAGATTATAGTGATAGTTTTAAAGAATTGTTAAAAAAATGATTCGCAATCAATTTGACAGTTGCACCTGTTTTGATACAGTTCGAAAAAAACCTGGAATGCAACTGAACTAATAATTTCACAGTTTCTGTCTCTCGCAAGGACGCAGCAACGATAGGCACAACAATAGAGCTGTTATTTAAAGAAATTAAATAGTTTGTTCAATCGATCTATTCTTAAGAAAAAATTGTTAAAATAAAAGAAAATGAGAACTATAAGTTTAAAAGTAAGTTCCAGCGTCATGATAGATGCTTACTATGCTGTGGGGTATCCGAGGCAGTAAAGTTGAACATTCACTCGTTTTAATAAATCTTTATTGGAATTAACGTTGAGAGAAATGGTTCCTAATCACGAACCATAAATAACTAGAGACACAAAGAACGGTAACTTTTTAGAAATCCAATAAAACCATGCATGATGGGAAAAAAATTTTATTCATAGTAATTGAAACCTTGAAACATGCCTCTTGAGAAGCAGTTGTAGAATTTTAATTTTTTTTTAATTACCTCCCGTAAATGGCGTCCTCCTATAAGATTGCATGTTTGAAATCTGCTGTTCAGATTCCTCATTGACCGCTGCAACATCTTAGCTGGGATGCTGTGAATTTCATACTGAATTTTCTGTTTTAACTCATCCAGAGTTCTTGGTCGAGTTGTGTACACTTCCCTCTTGAGAGAGCCCCACACGAAAACATCATAAATCGACAAATCTGGCGATCTAGGGGGCCAAGGAACGTTACCGAATTTTGAGATCATACATTTACCCAATTGAGGCTGTGCGAGAATTGAAGCTGTGGCCCCCTATCGCCAGATTTGTCCGTTTGTGATTTTTTCTTGGGGGCCCATTTGGAGAGTAAAGTTTACACGACTCGATCAAGAACTCTGGATGAGTTAAAACAGAGAATTCAGTATGAAATTTCCAGTATCCCAGCTGAGTTGTTGCGGCGGTCAATGATGAATCTAAATAGTGTAAATCAAGAATGCATTCGCATGATGTTAGTTTAGGAATACAACGGACGTATATTTGAAGGTGACGTAAATTTCTTCTAAAGCGGGTATCTTCTTGAACATTTGCTTGTGCAAGAAAAAATTCTACAATTCCGAAGCTCTTAACACACAGGGAACCACGAGGTGGAACTGTGAATGCATACAAAGCATGTAGGTCTTGCATGGCTGATAGTTTGATCGATTTGTGTACTCGACAGCTCTCTTGACCAAATTCACTTCTCTTCTCAGGAGTCATAAAACATAAAACTGATGACTCACGTTGCTAAAATCCATCGGTACTTACAGTTGTAAGAGGTTTATTTGAGGCACGACTTCTTCAAAGCACACCCACGAATGACTTCTGAAAAGAATCGAAGCATTCGTATATAATTGGTCAAAGAGCAAGTTCACTTTATGACCACGAATGGAACAGAGTTGTATGTAGAGATCATGTAGTTGTATGTGGAGGTATAGTGTTGCGCTCTGGCGTGGCAAACTGATCAAGTCTCCAGCTGCTTGTATAGGTTTTAACCTAAATATCAGCTTTCAGATGTCTATACATAAGAGGAACATCGGTACGAACACAGCATCGGTTCCGACGTCGTCGTGAGTGCGTTTTGAACAGACCATCTCAGCCTCCTGATTTGAATATTATTTCCCCGGTGTTGGCAGAGCATGAGAAACGCTTAAATTTATAAATGGATTAATCCTAAATTGGGGTGAAAATATTCAAAAATAAACGAAGTGTGAAAATAAACATGCCAAATTACCATAATATGTAAAAAAGACTTCATTTATGTTTATGAAGAATGACCTACAAACATTTAAGATCTATTGTATCCCGCTGCAGCGTTTGGAATCACTCTGAAATGTTTATGACCACTTTCGGATGGGAAATTTCGGTTTTGGTATAATTTAGCTGGTTACCATAAATTCCAATCACAACTGGTGGCGCGAGTCTGTCAGTGGGCAGTCGTTTTCAAATCAAGCTACCTGTTTCCGACAGGCAAAGTCAAATTTCGGTAGAAATATTATGAGAACATTTCGCGTTGCAGGACTACGGGGCTGCAAATCAAATTTTGTGACGCTGTAGAGGTTATACAGAACTGTTATGTGAGCGTCATGCAGACTTTGAGATAATTCCACGTCACAACGAGGTCTTCATTTTGCCATGGACTGATCGTTTGCCAAATTTAAGTTTGTTCACTAATGTTTCAATGAGCACATCCGGAATTGAATCTAACTGATTTCATATTCCTAAATTTTTTTCAGCTGTAAAACTGCTTTTTCAAAATATTGGACTTTTGTAGCTCTACCATTTTAAACCATTTATACTAAGACAGAGTTTTTAGGGCGTTGATTGAGCTCACTTTTTAAAGCTAGAATATTCAAGTAACCAGTGTCTCCAGAGTTAGTGTTAAAGATTTCGAAAAAAGAATTCTGCCATGCTACTAAAGTTGTAGCACTTCTGACATCTGATTCTTTCTAGCACGAGAGGTGGAAAATCTTAACTTTACTGTCTTTACCTCCTCATTGTGAGGAACATCTCATGTCGAATACAAGGTGAGTAACTTGTCGCGTTGATGTAGTGGCGCTTAAATTCTTTGCTGTGAATTTGCATGTTTCTGATACTCTAGATCGTGTGATTAAACTGATTCAGGTCAGTTGAAAGTTGAGTTGCTCGGACTTATCAATCACATTTTAGCCGACCAAAAAATTATCACTCAAGCTAACCTACCGTACACATCTATTTCGAGTTATGAATCTAAGAATAACTGTTGTATACTGTTTGTATTCGAGTGGCCGAATATTTCAACTTACCTTTTTATTCCCACTGTCAGGGAGCAACTTCTTACCTAATATAAGAATACGTGTTCTACTCGTACTGAGCACCAGTTTTTTTAATGCAAAGTTTGCGTATGCTATATTTAAGGTTTTTGATTGAGTCTTAGCTTCCTAAGACTACAACTAAAAAGTCTAATAATTCATAGAAGAAATCTCTGAGACAATTGCAATTATTCGCAACGGAGATGACTTGAGGATATCTTGAAAAAAAACACTCATTCAACGGTTTCTTCTAAGGAAGCAAGCTAAGATCCCTGAGAAAATTTATATGAAACTTTTAAAATAAGAATTCAATGTCGGAAATACTTCATGACATTCAGAGCAATGAAGACTTGGCCTCATTTGCTAACGTTGAATTCAAATGAATTACGCACTAGGTTTATAAAACCAGCTCTTTGTTGTTTCTACGTACATTTGAAATTAACGAATTGTGTTTACTCCTCAAATTTGAAGATTTCGACTCAGCTTTTAATTTCGATGAATCTAGGTACTAATAATATCTAGAAAGCACGTGAAGAACTGGGTCAGGTTCCTTACATGTACAGCGTCATGCAGAAAGGAAGCAGATTTGCCTAAGGTTTGTAAACCAGTCTTATAACGCTACAAGAAAAATACACTCACCACTATTATGTGCATTAAATTCTAATTTGATGTACAGGAATTATGAGAAAAATATAGGGAATTTCACTAAACTTTGATTCGAAACAACACGTTGAGCTTTCTACCAACAGCGGCTTCGACCTGTCATGAAGAGACGCACTTGAATTTATCGAGAACGTTAAATTGATAAAACTTTCAATACTGGCTGGAACTCTCGTGAATTGGACCAAAGTCGACTACTCTCAATAAATGCTATTCTCTGAGACACGGAAGATTTTTGTTTGTGGAGCACTTGAATTTCTGAAGAAGATAACGCTATTGCAATTGATGTCGGCCCGTCATGGTAAAATGCTTAAGAGTTTTGCACAATACACACCCCTTTGAATAAGCCAATCATAATCTTGGTGTTCCATGGTTCCAACAAGATGGTGCAACACTCCATGCTTCTCGTTCACTTGGAACCGTGTGCGACATGTTTCCAGTTCATGTATTGAAGATCTAATGGCAGCGATAACTCACGGAACCAATGTTATTGGGGACAACAATCAAATGGTCATGTCGAACTTACAATAATTTCGAAATTTCTTTCGTAAAGGTCGCAACTCAAGTGGTTAGATTCTTGCTGCCTCTCAAAACAAAATTGCATTCAAAATACTTCAAGTTCATTCACATCGCTATTAGTTTTTCTTCAATTAACCTTTAAAATCATTGCATCGTTTTTCCGGTGCTTTTTTACTAATTGTTTACGCTTTAATTTTTCAAGGAGTCAATATTTGTCATATATCAAATCCACAATACCGCTTGCGTAAAGATTAAGCTTTTCCCTTTATTAGTACCAAAATCAAAGATGTAAATTTGTCTCTGTTTTCTTCTGAATGCTGGATGCCGAATTTTGCACTCTACTATACTAAGTGGAAGCAGTATGTTGCATTTTACAATTTTAAATTACTGAAAGCGGAGCGTGGACATTGATCACCCCATACAACCACACAAGCATGCAAGCATGCGAACAGACAAAAAGTATTCTAGTTCCATAATCATTCCTAGACAAAGGTATTAGCAGAGTTTTCAAAATTGATCCAAGTTTCTTGAGAAATTTTCAGGTTTAATATTAAGTAAATTAGCTTGATTACTGTCCGCCAATACTTTCCTTACGTTTGATAGTGAACTTCCAGAACAAATTTCCTACAAAATTATTTTGAAATATTAGAATAGAAAAAGAGTTTTGGCCATCACCCCGCTCCAGCGCCGTGGGACAATTCCGATTAGATTAAATAAATTAGTTAAACAATCTTGCCTGGGACAAATGTTTGTTGTCTATGGCTATAAAAATTTACAATCTTTCAATTAATATAACTTTATTTTAAGACTAATATCGTTGTTTTACAAGTTTAAAGAATTGTAAGTTGAAGTTAATGGTTTCAAAAACTCTGAATGGAATGTTTTATTCCGTCAGATGAAGGTGGAGCTTCATCTGACTGTGCTTCTGTGCGTCGTGCTGGTGGACTCGACAGGATGGCGGTCCAAAAGCTCCTCCAAGTCTGCCGTAGGTAGCAGGGAACTACACGACCGCAGTTGGTCGTCAGATGGCCTACGGAGAAATGATTTATTTTCGCAGGAAAAATTCACTGTCCATCATCAGCCCGAAGGAAACGCGTCCTCGCGCTCATTTGAGCGCAAGTCAGTTGCATTCCAAAACACTGAGACATACAAACCGAGGATCGCTTTTATGAATAGAACTTTGAAGGATAATCAGGATTTCAAATTGTACTATGGTAAACCTAAAATCCAAAAATTGGATGCGAAAACTGAAAAGAAATTCCTCTTGACGAAACTCCGGAGCATTGCACGTGCCTTGCTGAGTCTTGGACTGATCAGCCCGTGTTCTCATGTTCATAAAAAAAATTTTGATGCTATTATATTGAAAATGGTAGAACTTATTTTTCAAACGGTGTGGACAAACGAGGATACATTTTATACACGAGCTCAAGATCGAATGGGGAAGTTACTTGTACCTCAAATTTTCAAAAATAGTTTGCCTGACAACTGTGGAAGAACCAAGGAAGCGCTAGAGGCCACTGCTGAAGATTTGAAAGTCATTGTTAGTAACTTAGATGATGGATTAGTATTTTTTCTTAACAATGAGCTGAATTTGATTAGCTCACGATGGCATTTTTCTCTCAAGCACATGTCTATTTTCTTACGCCTAGCAGAGCAGGCTTGCAGAAGTTGGGCCTCACGTAATGAAAAACGTAAAATTTTGTGCGCTGAAAAACTCCAGTCGCTGCATAGGGCTCTAGGTTCTCTCTTAAAGGAATTCGAAATAACGGAGAACAATACAAAGCGGAAGAAGAGATCTCTTGAAATCTTATCTAATAGCTCGAGTATTTACGAAAAAAGAAGGGGAGATCGGCAATACGACAATGGTTACTTTCATAGTAGCGAGAGTTATGGTCATAGTTATGGAGGCTACGGTCACGGGAATGATGAGTACGGATATGGGAACAGATACAAAGACGACTCTGCAAACCTGATTGTAATTCCAGTTCAAGATAACACCGACGACTACGACAAGAAACTAATCAAGTTGATCGGAGCGCTGGCAATAGGTACGTATGCCATATTAGGCACACTGGTCTTGAAGACATTACTCCATTATCTGTTTTCTCGAGGCAGAGAAGGACCAAGTGGAGATAAGGGAGACTCAGGAATTAAAGGAATGAAAGGAATCTTAGGAATGCCTGGAGACAAAGGAATGCCAGGAGTAAAAGGAACGAAAGGAATGAAAGGACCAGATGGTATTAATGGTACAAATGGAACTCCAGGGGCAGCTAATACAGTGCCTGGACCTGCTGGACCAGCAGGAAATCCTGGAGTAGCTGGAGAATCTGGAGACAAAGGTGCTAATGGTGATGGAGGAGAAAAGGGAGCTTCTGGGGCGGATGGCCCTAGCGGACCCACAGGAGATAAGGGAGGTGCTGGAGATCCTGCAGTTCCTCCACGAACACTCTTCTCCGAAAAATTCTTTCTAAACAGGAAAAAAAGGAATCTTATCACGGAGAATCTTTCAGACGTTCCGGCATTGCTCCATAGTATATATAACATTCGTCGTCGCGAGGAAAATCGAATGCACTCGTCAAAAACAATCACAGATGTTGTCACTCGCTTGAACCACCTCTGGAGCGTCTACAGAGACCCCGTGGCATGTGGCAAATGCTCCCTTTTTGATTTCTTGCAAGAAGAGACTGTGGATAATTTGGACTCATACATCCTGTGAGTATTAACTATTTCAGTGATTTTATCATCTTGGAGATCGCTTGGTGTCAATTAGGTTTATATATACATATATATATATTGAGTTAAGCATCTAGCACTCATCGCAGGATGATTTGCACAGATATGATAAAAATGATCAATATTTGACCCAAATAAAGCTTTATTCCACCACTCAACCAGGTATTATCAGTAAAAAATATTAGTGTCAGTTACTGTTTTCATAGAGGCGAGAGTCGACTGAAATTTAATATTTTCTTTACGCAATTTAAAAGAGTACATTCTGAGGAGATCAAAACGTAATTTTATCATAATCAGTAGCATGTTACTTAAATCTATCACAAGCAACCTTTGTAGGATGGTAAGTATCGTTCAAATGTCCAATTCTCACTAAAGGCAGCTCACAAGCCGCGGACGCTTCAGAAAGAGCTCGAATGATCTGTAAATAGATAGCACCGTTAGTCAATCTTTAAAAATGGGACG
>JACJUY010006154.1:22479-53332 GCA_014220935.1 Platorchestia sp. MABIK | reverse complement strand
GGGGGGGGAGATTGAGGAAGGAAGAATAGGGAGATGGAATGAGTGAGGAAGGATGAGGAGTGAAGAATGGAGAGGGGGAATGACGAAGGAAGAATGAGGAGGGGGAATGATGAGGGAAGAATGAGGAGTGGGAATGATGAGGGAAGAATGGGGAGGAGGGGAATGGGTAAGGAAGAATGGGGAGGAGGATTGGGGAAGGATGAAATTGGAAGACTCACAAGCTTGCGTCTCTTGTTTTCAAACATGAGGCGCGTGTTTGGCCAGGGAGATCGTAATGCAATTTGGAAGTCTTCATCGTGAAAAAATTGAACTGCGTTTATCAAAAGCCTTAAAGAATGACGGAGAATTGAACGCTGCCGTTTCTAAGTTAGTGCAGTTAAATACCGCCTCTGGAATCGTGCAATATCTCTAAATGACGAAAATTCTTGGGGGGAAGGAGGAAAAATTCTGAGTCGAAATTACAAAGAATTTAAACGAACGTGAGAGTGGCATGGTGTACATGGCTTTGTCTACATGTCAATTTAGGAGTATTTTCATGAACTCCTAAATTCAAATGCACCATAGTTATACAAGGTTTCATACAAAAAACGGAACCTGACATGAAACCATGCGATTCAAAATCTATTTGCTGCATTTCTATTAGGTTTCGACAAGATACTCCGTTGAACGCTTTTCAACAAATGATATACGTTTTGAAAAATATCTTCAAGAACCTTTACCAGTAATTACTCTTCAGATGGCTGTTAGAAGAAATATGTGTGTGCAAGTTAGTCAAAGAATAAGATGTTTACTCCACAATTAACTTAAGTTTTAAGGTTTAAAAAAATTAGCAATATCAATTGTTCACTGAACAAAGCTTGGTATGCATCTGTGAAACCAATATCTGACACAGCAGGATCTCCAATCATGGAAACATTGATGAACTTTATACACATCCTCTTGTTCACCTAGCCAATAGAAAGGCTTTATTTCAAACAAACTTTATGAAGTCACCAAAACGCCATATCGTTAGGCCAATAGTAGAGCCAAATTTGAGGGTAGCAGTGCTACCAGATACAATATGAGCGCTGCTATTGGTTCATTGCCGTTCCGTCAGCAAAACCACACCGTCAACGAAAATGAAGACTGGTTCGAACCTACCTTGTTTCCTCTACAGTGCTTTTGACTTAAACTTTTGACTCGAAAATCAACGTGGCAAAGTTACATCAAAAGTTGAGGCACTTGCCCTGAAATAATCTAAACGGAAGTTGAAAGAAATCATTTTCATTACTAAAAAACCATCAACCGTAGGTTCTGTTAAATGGGTAGTCTTCACAAACAGACCCAGGCTGAAGAAAAATCACTCTGAGCAAGGTTTTCGTTTTGGATTGTAAAACCGGAACTGATGAAGTATTGAGTTGACTTCCTTTAAATAGCGAGGATTATTTACCCTTCATCAATGAAGAAATGATTTTACATGTGTTTGCTGAATAGAAAATAGATTCCAATGTGTCTGTGGGATACAAGGCGGCGCTGCTTGCCACAGATGTGTGCTGAACTCACAGAAAAAAATTTCTAGGGAGCATGGGGTAGAAGTTGGGCGGCCTAGGAGCCCAATCTTGACCGAAGTGATTTCTTCCATCGTGGCTCATGGAAGGACCGTGTATACAAGAAGCATTCTATTGAATGGTGGGACATCTTAAACTGAATAAAAATAGAGGTCAGTCATGTGAAAGACAATCTTGAGCTAATGCGCAAAATAATGATCAAAATGCGAGAGAGAGGCTAAAATGGTTTCGAAAACAGCGTCAGTCACACTAAGCAATGAATTGAATCAGAAACGCTTCAATGGAAATTGTATTATTAAATATTTTGAGAAGCTCCAAAACTGCGGTCTAAATAAAAATGAAACTATTCACTCATTTTGACGAGGTAAAGTTTTCGTAAAAAATAGGTTTTTCAAAATATCGAGTAGTACTAAATTCTTTTACGGTTTTTTCTCTAAGTAGCGGGTCATTCTCCTAACGAAGGTCTTGCAGTGACTTTTATGCTAATAGAATTACAATTTATGACGAATTTTTCACCTTGTTTCTTTTAGAGGGAAAATGTTTTTGCTTGTCTTGAAGGATGTTCCGCTAGGGAAGAATTATTTCTTTTGTTCGTAAATTTAATTTGAGTAAAGAATGGAGACCAATTGCTGCACAGAACTTCAGTCAGTTCGTCATGACAGAGAATCCAAGTTTCAAATTTATTCGTCAGGTGATTTGATAAGTGAGGGGCATGGTGATCCACGGCCCACAGCTCAAAGACAATTTTGTAAAGCAAAGCTCGAAAAGCATGCCAATAGCATGAGGTTCTTTAATAAATAATAGAAAGTAACGCATCAAAGTAGGTGTTCAAAATTTCGACCATTAACATCGATACACGCACGACACCCTCGTCGAAGCGAGTTGCGTACGTTGCCAAACATTCCTGGGTTGTCAGCGATATCTTCAGCAGCGACTGCAATTCGAGCGACAAGGTCTTCTTCCGACTCCACAGGTGTCGCATAAATCAAAGATTTCAAGTGCCCCCATAAGAAAAAATCTAACGGAGTCAAATCAGGAGATCTCGGTGGCCAGGACACAGCACCACCACGACCAATCCATCGATTTGGAAATTGTTGGTCAAGAAACCGTCGCACATTTAGAGCATAATGTGCCGGAGCTCCATCGTGTTGAAACCAAAGTCGTCTACGAATACCTAATGGCACATTTTCCACCATACCTGGAAGGACTTCTTCAAGAAAGATTTTGTACACATCTCCAATAAGAAGCTCTGGCAGAATGTATGGACCAATGAGTTGATTGTGCACGATACCTGCCCAAACATTGACAGTGTAGCGATGTTGGTGATGACGTTCATGGATGACATGAGGGTTGTTCTGCTGCCATGAGTGGAAGTCATGGTAATAAAAAATTCCATCTCGGCTGAAGGTTGCTTCATCCGTAAACATCACACACTCTGCAAAATTGGCATCTTCTACCTCCCGACCTAAAAACCACTGCGCGAATCGCTCACGAGGACCATAATCAACGGGAAGGAGACCCTGGACTCTCTGGAAGTGATACGGATGATTATTATTCCGGTTCAATACATGCCAGACTGTACTATGGTCACGAATACCCAAAGATGCTGCTGCGGCACGGAAGCTAGTACGCGGCTTTCTACGGAAATGTTCCAACACTTCTTGCTCTCGATGATAATTTATTGGGCGACCAGCGTCGACTCTGTTTACACTAAAACTGCCGGTTTCCATCAATCTTCGGTGGAATGCAGTGAATAATCGATGATCAGGGTCTTCTCGATTAGGGTAACGCTCGTGATAGATTCTCGCGGCACGTCTTGCATTACCATTAGCAGCACCATAAGTGAAATGCATGTCTGCCATTTGTGCATTTGTTAGGCGATACATCTTACCACATCAGTGCCACGGTGCAAACTGACAAAAGATACACATACGCTTCTCACCAGGGGTCGCTAACGTTGACCAGGAATTTCAAGAAATATCCTGAATCTGTGAATTAATGTTTTAAACTGTAAATAAAACATGTTCGATTCTGCCAACACTTGTCCATTCTAATTCCCCATATTGCCCTTATTCCTGTCTGTTGCGAAATCGCTGTTGTGTTCTTGTAGCGTAGCATTAAAAACTTCTTAGCCCAATAATTAAAAAACAAAGCGTTTTTCGATATTTTTTCCTTTATGAAAAAAGTGTTTAAATTTGTATTTTCTACTAGTAGCCGAAGTTTGTACAAAGAGTTTCACCAACACCTATATTGGCCAGAAAAATTTGCTTCTTTCTTCAAAACTCAACTTAGAAAAATTGAATTAAACCGAACTTTCGTAGTAAATTCAGTAAGAAAGCACAAATTTTCTTTTATAGTTCCAATAAATTCATTCTTTAACAATTTTTTTCTGATATTTCATATTTTATGATCTCATGGACACCATCACTTTTTAGAGAAATAAAAATATTATGAGTTTCCCTTAAACGCACAACTGATTCACCGTTATTGTCATATAGTCTATTTACTATGACCACCTAGATGGTTCTTACGACAACTGTGTATCATGACCACCACGTAAGTTGTTACTACGACTGTTATGACCATCTCAATCGTTACTGCAACTGTTATGACCATCTCAATCGTTACTGCAACTGTTATGACTATCTCAATCGTTACTGCAACTATTTTAACCACCTCAATGGTTGTTACTACGACTATTATGACCATTTCGATCATTGTTACTACACAAAACCCTGACTAAGCGTTCCGTGGGGGCACTCCCTACGCAACAGATGACCCACCCTTTCCCGGAATGGCGAAGAGGGGACGACGAAGTAGGGGCGGCAAAGAAGGGGCGGTGGAGAAGGGGGCGGCGAAGAAGGGGCGGAGAAGAGAGAGCACCAAAAAAGCCTGTAGTGAGGCACGTCTCATCTTTCACGCCCACTTTTTCAACGTATTTTGCTTTCTTTGTGCCCATTTCGGCGGTGGTGGCGGCCCTGGTTGATGATGTATGGCTGTTTTTGTTGTGCTAAGACGGGGGTATCAGCTCTGAGCAGGGCTGGGGGCCATTAGGTCCATGGTCCTTTAATTTGTTGCTTGCCCCGCTTCTTTCCCTGGCAAAAACACAGAGGCTGATCTCGTTAGATAAGTACAACTTTCTTTCATTGCTGGATGCTCAAACTTCTGGATTGTTCTTGACAGTAAATCAAATGCGTGCAGTGTTCGAATTTTACACTCTCTTGAAGTTTTGAAAAGTTTGTCTTATATGTTCCGTAGATGATGGGCAGTTGGTGAAAACATTTTCCTCGAGGATAGAACCATTTTTCCGTTCTCTATTATTCCATGATTTTTGTTACCCAAAGTTACACCAAGTAATGGGAATTTTCCTGAGAATTTTATTCACTTGTATATTTGAGTAGTCGTAGTATTAAAGTGCAAAAACGCCTTTGATGAATTTTTTTCAGCATTGGAAGCTGCAAGATGAGTTTCGTCAGTTGAAATCATTGTGCTCATACATAGCACACTACAAATCATTGCTCAGATAAACATCTGTGCATTGCCTCCAATGATGTATAATCTGCATTTGGGCACGGCAATAGGTACTCTCTAGAACCAACATAGCGAAAAAGTGGCCACTAGCAGCCATTGCAGTTCAGAACCATTCAGTAGAGTTCACTGACGAAATTACTGCACTAGCACTCCTACACGGCGCAAGAAAACAGCTGAACGTTATTTCTGTTTCACTACAGAGCCTCCCCTGCATAGCATTACAGGTTTAACACCAACGCTGCAGTATTACTACAACTACTATAAGCATAAAGCACTTATTGCTTTTATGTAGCTCTGCTACCATTCTTGGAACGAAAGAAAATTATAAAAGTATACATTAAACTCTCATGAAGAGACTCAACGAAGCATTAGAATTTTGTTGGATTTCGTGAAATATTTTTGAGGGAAATGATCTGTTTTTCTTCGATACTTTTTGCAAAAAATTGAAATTTCGAAAAACTCACCACTGCTTTGTAGAATGTCTCAAACTGATGACCAGACTAACGAAGGAGATTTTCCTGAAATTGGACGGTTTATCGTTACCTGTCCTCGACCAGGGTCGAAATGTGCTCGAAGTAATGAGCGCTCATCGTCTAAAACTGGCTCTTAATTTATCCTTCAACTCTGAAGTCTCTTTCTTCTCATCTTTCGGGGCGTGACGAATCTGCTCATCTGAGGACCGCTTGTGTGTCGCTGTAGTTAGTGCCGCAGAGCGTCTGTTTTCGCCGCCCTCTTGTGAGGGGCTTTTGCTTTCGCCGCCATTCTGTGAGGTGCTTTTGTTTTCGCAGCCGTCTTGTGAGATGCTTAAATCTTCGCCGCCCTCCTCTGAGGTGCTTCATTCTTCGTCGCCCTCCTGTGAGATGCTTTGTTTTCGCCGCCCTCCTGTGATTTGCTTTGTTTTTGCTGCTCTCCTGTGAGATGTTTTTTCTTCGCTGCCCTTTTGATGCCTCATTTTTCGCCGCTCTCTTGTGAGATGCTTCATTCTCTCTTGTCGCGAGAGGATCAGTGCAACCAGAGACTAGGGCTCTAAAAGTCGAGAGTTTTGTGATTCGCTAACTAGTCCCGAGGGCTGAGGGGCAGACCGTTGTAGTCATTTGATCTTTACAACACGCTGTTTTGAAACTCAATTTTAGTCGCTTTTCTTCTGGAACTTCTTTTTTGTTTTTTGGTTGCTGATTTCAAAGACACTGAAACGCGTGACAACAAAGTAAACGCTGAATGTTGAGACATAGTGTTGCTTTTTGGTCTCGTTTCACTTTGTTTCCGAGTGAATTCAAAAAGATTCACACAAGATTGTTCTTTGACCAATTTTTTTGTCGATGTAAAAAAACGAGTGATGATCTAAACGGCGTTTAGTTTCTCAGAAACTAATCCTCTCGATTCCTCTCAAATACATACATCTAGAATTTTTTTAAAAATGAAATGAAATTGATGGATTGTATTCTTTGAAAGTTTACATAATCCTCCTGCTCACAGACTCAGCTAGAATATAAAATAAATCGAAGCGTGTGAGGAGACGAAGAAAATTTTCATTCGAAAATGCGTACCTAACGCAAACAGACTTTTCCAGTTTCGGTGTTCTGAGCTCCCAACCTAACCTAACCTAACCTAACCTAACTTAACCTAACCTAACTTAACCTAACGCAAACAGACATTTCTAGTTTCGGTGTTCTGAGCTCCACGAATTCAAATAGAATCAAACTTAATTATTAATGGTATGTGCCAATGTTCACTTAACCCTAAATCGACCACCGTTCTTTCTGAAGGACGTTAGGAAATAGCTCACATCGTTCTTATTTTCTGGATGTCTTCTTGAAGAATTTACATTTGCTGGGTTTCATTCATGATAATTTAAGATGAATCACAGTAACATTTTGTTGAAGATCAAAAAATTAGGTAGTTATAGGGATAGGGGCGAGAATCATCATAAGCTCTTGGATTAGTCCAGTTTTTAGAGGCACTGGTTTAGGTTTGTCTGGGGCATGTGTAATTCCAACGCATCTGAGAATGGCCGTTGCGATATAGAAGCAGAGTTACTAGTAATATATGGGTATGAATCTTTAGAATACTTGCTATAAAACTTATTTTAAATCGCGAAAAACTGCTGGTCCATGAAAGTTCTAAAAGACATTGACTGACCTTTGAATGATATCTCTAATTACCAATCGACGTGAGCTCCGACCTGTTATTTAAATCGGACGCACAAAATTCAGTTGCTTTATAGTAACTTCTAAAATTTCACTTTATTTTACTTTTCATTCGGAAAAAGTATCAAGTGAATGACAATTTCATCCAACTGATTTAATTAGATGACTTAAGCACCTGAGAAAAATGTATCAGATAGTCTGAGGATAATGAAACACATATTTCACTAACCAGGGTTGGAATCGCCCTTGTTTGCTCATGCAAAAAGCAATTATTTCATTTACTTTTACTGAAATCTCATCCGTTACAGTAAACATACAGTGCTTGGATGAAGACTATTCCTGTCTCTTGATGGTAAGGGTCCTGGAATAATTTTCAATCATAAATGCTTAATCAAGACTCTATTCTGATTTGCCTCACTGCAAATTGCTCAACAGCGAAGTGGGTTAACACAACAAGTCTGTTGGTAAATAATAAACCCCAGTTACTACAGCATATTCTGTAGCAGCCCACTAGTGTAGAATGGCTGCTAATCACCACTCAGCCCATCAGTGGCTGAAAAACTACTATTCACCACTCACACCATTTTAGACAAGAATAATTATTCTATTCACCAATCAGCTCACTGGTGTCACACAGACTACTATTCACCACTCAGCTCACTAGTGTCACACAGACCACTATTCACCACTCAGCTCACTAGTGTCACACAGACCACTATTCACCACTCAGCTCACTAGTGTCACACAGACCACTATTCACCACTCAGCTCACTAGGGTCACACAGACCACTATTCACCACTCAGCTCACTAGTGTCACACAGACCACCATTCTCCACTCAGCTCACTAGTGTCACACAGACCACTATTCACCACTTAGGGACTAGTAAGAGAAAGGCCTACAATAAATTGCCTGTCCAGGCGGCAAAAACTGTCTCGTCAATCAAGGGAAGCCTTCGCTTCTTTGAAAAAACGTGAAGCGTTAGTGCAGGCTTAGAAGGGGCGGGAGGGGGGTTGGGGAGGTTTGGGATGAGACAGGGGAGAATGTTGGTGATACGTACATCTCACATATTCATCATGATTCGTCATGTTAGAGGTTAAATTTTATACGATAGAGGTTTTAATGTAATTACTGCATTTGCCTTATATTACAAGCAGACAACAATTCTATTTTGGTCATATCTCACAAAATAAAGAATGGCGACTGCCCTGTTGAAAATCAGCACAGTGTTACAACAACTCGGTGCAATAATTATTTTGTAGCGATCCAGATGTCATGACCGTATTTACAAGATCTTTTTGTTCTGCGTCTATGCGTGTCACTGCAGTGATTCTGTCAGTCAACTCCACTGATCGGAAACTAATCTCAGAGGCCGGCTGTACAGTAGTGCCCACAATAGACTTGATGTGCCTTTTGTTGGCCTATTTTGTAGCATAGTCTTCACGGCATTAAACATATAGCTGCCACAATCGATCATAGCTGCAACTCGAATTATTTGAACAACGTACTGCCCAAAATAGACTTTTTATAAAGATCCTAATTGGGACAAACTGCAGATGACCATCAGAGACGCTTTGCCGATTTTTAACTTGGCTTAGAAAGTTATTACAGCAACTAATACTTAAAACCTAATCACTTCCGTACACTGAAAAGAAATAGATTCACTCTGAAATCCAACTAACATAAAATTAACAATGTATGTTCCCAAAGCACAGATGCGTCTGACTAAGACATGGTAGCACTGCAGAAGTCCAATTTCTAACCATATCACGCAACTTCAGTTCGCAATATCGTTGTCTTATTACAACTTTCTCAGCGAGAAGCACCGAAGTCAGTTTCAAAAGAGGAGAGCTTCTTGTTAAAATAGGACAACAAGCTTGAATTTTGCCTTCGTGGAGTTAGCCGTGAGTTTCGTCGTGAGCCAGAAAGAAGTAGCGGTCAAAGCTTGCTGTGTTGGAGAGGCCTTGAGCGCCACAATTTGCTCTGCTCGCTCATTAGAATGTAAATTCGAGCACCAGCTCGGGCCTTGCAGAATTCGAGGTCGGGTGAGCTTATAAAGTTTGTTCATTGGAGCACCCAAAAGTGAGGGGCAGAGTGGCGCGGTGAGAGTGTCCGCATAAGAGCGCGAGTGGACGAGCGTTACAGCATAGCAAGCACCCTCGAGGCGCTGCTTTGCTCCTTTGATTAAAGTAATTTGTTAGGCGACACCGACCGGCCACTTGCGCGCTGCATTACATTATGGAAATGGTGCCGCCATCGCAGCTGGCTCGGGCACTTGCTGCTACAGCTGCTGCTCCGGCTGCTGCTACGGCTGCTGCTACAGCTGCTGCTACGGCTGCTGCTACGGCTGCTGCTACGGCTGCTGCTACGGCTGCTGCTACAGCTGCTGCAACGGCTGCTGCTACAGCTGCTGCTACAGCTGCTGCTACAGCTGCTGCTACAGCTGCTGCTACAGCTGCTGCTACGGCTGCTGCAACGGCTGGTGCTACGGCTGCTGCAACGGCTGCTGCTACAGCTGCGGCTACGGCTGCTGCTACAGCTGCTGCTACAGCTGCTGCTACAGCTGCTGCTGCTACGGCTGCTGCAACGGCTGGTGCTACGGCTGCTGCTACAGCTGCTGCCACGGCTGCTGCTACAGCTGCTGCTACGGCTGCTGCTACGGCTGGTTCTACGGCTGCTGCTACAGCTGAGAAGAGCTCACTTTACAGCTTAACTGAGATGCCTCGTTTGTTTGAGGCAGCTGCAGCTGTAGAAACACTGCAGTAGGTTATGCAAACACTGATGTAGTTGTAGAAACGCTGCTGCGGTCCTAGAAACGTTCCTGCAGATTATGGAAATGCTGCTGGAGGCTGTGGAAACACTGCTGCAGTTATGGGCAGTTTTAAATTTAGAACCAAATAGTTATTCTGTTCTCAGTTCTCAACAGTCATTCTAAAACCTTCCACTAACTGCTGACCATTCAGAGTCCGCTAGACTTCCACTAACTGCTGACCATGCACAATCAGCCAGACTCAACACCTGCTGACGCTGACATCATTGGAAAACTTGCAGCTGCACGAAATGAGCAGACCTGCATGTCAAGGAATGGAAAGCCGTGGTAATTAAAGGGTTTTCGGGTTGAACATTTTTCTATATTTATGTCGCCCGGTATTGTGCTTCAGCTTGCTTTTTGTTAGATCATCGTTCTTCATTACTGTTGTCTTGCGTTTAAAGACAACGCCTGCTGAACGCAACACCTTTGTCTTATATTGTCCGGGATATTGAAGAACTTATTCATAGCTCCAGCAGTTACCGCTCGAGGCAGAGGTGAGTTGTGGGCTACAAAAATTATATGCTTTATTTATCAGTTAGTTTGACGTGCTAGCCGTGCCAATATTTTCATCATTTCATGTTTTAGAGTGTATCAATTTCGTTTCGGCATATTCTTAAGTGAGATCGTCAGGCGACCCCCAAACTGGGATACTTGGAGCAAGCCCAGCCACAATCTAACCAGTTCCTGCATGTCTAGAAGAGTTAGTATTGTTCAACGTAACTACGAGCTGAAAACCGAAGTGTGCCAGGGGCAGCTGCTGGTGGCGGTTTCTGGAAACCAGATAGTATCCTGGCTTCAATATTTGCCACTTTTCGTGGACTTCACTTCGCGTCTCTTCCTGGATTCATTCGATCCACAACTTTACGTTCTACACTAGAAGCTACGATCAGGCCGGAATGAAGCAGTCGATTCTAATAGTGTTTAGGAGTTCTTTATTTTTTTGCAATAGTAGTCCTGTGGGTAAAGTATGACGTGAAAATCATGTGGTTTAATTTATGAACTATAACTGACCGGGTGTCTGAGTTTATTATTTAATTGTTTCTTTTACTCAATTCTAATTTCGTGTATTCGTTAAGTGCTCTGCACTAAATTTCATATAAAATGTTGAACTTGAAGTAAACTGTAAAACTTATTTTTTTTTCACCACCGGTTCACTCAAGTCGTATATCCGTAACTTGAATACTGCAGGACCAGAGCAAGGCTGCAGATCCTACAGGACCAGAAGAAGGCTGCAGGACCAGAAGAAGGCTGCAGGACCAGAGAAAGGCTGCAGGATCAGAGGAAGGCTGCAGGATCAGAGGAAGGCTGCAGAGACGATCGCTCAAGCGTCCCATCAATTATCAGCAGTGAGAAATTGGGCCCCAAAAGTGCCCTTAAGCCAAACTGAAATTCTCGCCAGGCCCGTCGTTCATCAAGGGACTACTGCTCATCGGAGGACTTAAGGAGGCCATTTTGCTCTGGCTCACAGGGCTTGCCCGAAAGCCTTTATTTGGTACCTTGGACCACAATAGTGCGGGTTATTTTCGCGTCGATCGCGATGGGTTAAACAGAAGTTTAATCTTCAACTCAAACTGACAGTCGAAAATTGTTAGAAATTTTATAAATACCAAACTTTTTAACTGGGCCCATTAAATTCTGTTCATTTTTAGAAGATTGGTAAAATTTTTCGAAAGACCCATTGATGGGTCGTATTGCAAGCAACGTGTTATCAAATGAACTTTGAAAATGGATGCGCCAAAATGAAGTTCTGGAACTTTCGTGAATAGTCTCATGTATTTTTTTCTCAATTGAAGCTTCTGAAATCTTCGAGTTTTTGATGCTGGAAATGCAAACTGTAACTGATAGCTCCGTGGTTATTGAAGCTGATGACAACTCTTGACTTCGTGAGGATAGCAAATGGGGACAGCTGAAAACTGTCGTGACTAAGACAGAAAACATGATATTATGACCTACTGTTATTCCTATGCACAACATACATTGCCCGCGTTCTCATGGCCAAATACCTAAGATGCAGGTATGAATGCTGCAGGAAAGTTTTGATTCGATATCGCAGATATTTGTATTTGGATGAATTTCGACATGACTTTGTCACCAGGCTATTCCTTTTCCGACGCAATGAACTTAACTATAAGCGTCTATTTTTGAGTAAATGCGAGGATAACTTTCAACGCAAATTGACTTCCTATTCTCAACCCATGCTTACCAACAGGACTGTTTTCCAGTCTACACGACGAGATGACCTGAGTTTCAGTCTGCAAGTTCGTGATAGGCAGTCAACTTTTAACAAGAATAAGCTGTTATTTTATAAGACTTAAGCGCTCTTTTTTTTCTGGTGCGGTGTGTCGCAATGAGAGTAATTTGTTAGTGTCGAACAACTGGAGAGGTGACATGTATGAGGGAAAATAGTTATTTGCGCTAATAGGTTCATGTTGGAAAATTTTAAGTTAATTCAGGCTTTGTTTATCAGCGATAAAAAACATAAGGACATAGTTTTACTTATATGGTACTTAAAATCACTAAATACAGTCGATATTATTTGCAAATTTGGAGAGGCTTAAGTTTTTGACGTAACCAACTCCGTACATACACAGTTTTACTCTTCGTAGCTTTAACCAATTACAGAAATTTCATGTTTAAAGGAGGCTTTGCTCAATTCAATTAAAACTTCTCAAGGATCTTGAGACATCTTGTGTTTTTGAACGTCAAGCCCGTACATTCGCTGTCTAAGATGTATCTATAAGGTCATTTTTATACAACGTAGAATTAGAGACTTAGAAACGAAGAGATGTACGAATATAGCGCCTGTGTTTCACGGCTAGAGATTTAATTTTATGGATAGTATGTTTCATTAGCTGTACAAACCGCAGACATGCACTTGTCTCAATTAATTCCTTACAAATAAAACAAATTTCTGCATGTGTCACATTCGACACACCACACAATGATGGGTTGAGAAACATCACAGTGAGGCTGGCTTGAAGCTGTGAAGCCGTAGTGTTTAAAACTACAATCAAGCGCTACCTGTATTGCAACATACCTCTATTAAGGGAATTACATCTACGTATGAGTTGTGTGCACATCCATCAGTGAAGATACCCAATCGAGGAATCTAAGATATGAACACGTACTGTTAGTGTTTGGTGCACAAATACTTTTCTTTCCAGTCATCTGTGCCAATTTCCTAGTTTACGATACGTTTGGGCGCTGTTCGAAATTTCTTTTGAATCTTATATCGAATTACGTCTTTACAGTTGATGTCCAAGGTTGAATTTGATTAAAACATCCAATGATTTGTAAATGGAAGAAACTAGTCACTTCAGCAGTTGAAATAAAGTAAGCTATCCCTATGACTACCCCTGATTCAACACAGTTCTAAGTACGTAAGTACCACCTTTGCGTTAACTTTCCTCTAGCACGATTTGTAGCGCCGGCATTCCTGCATCGCTTGCATCACTGCATGACGTACAATCATACATTTGCACATTGGAACCTTACATACCCAGACGCGCGCAAACATTCACAGAAATGTCAGTAGGCAGTTTGAATGCACTCAAATCTTTATACACAGTAAGTCTAACCTACTGACATATTTCTGTGTGTTTGTATGAGTGTGTTTGCACATGTAAGGTTCCCATGTGTTAATGAATGATTGTATATGCTTGTGCATGGGTGTGTAATTCAATGAGGGTATGTGTGAGTTCAACGCACTCTTTTCTTCCACATTACTCTCACGTCATGCAACTTTGCCTCCCTACAAGTAGTTGCATCTCATCCAGCTCACTGCCAGCTTCTATTTCCCCTAAGCAGTGTCTGTCGTGTTTAAAAACCTGAATGAACCACATTGTACATCATTCTATCCGAATGCATATACTCTTTTTGGCACTGCATCATCCCTTTCATAAATGGTGACTGCACCACCTGCACCGTCTGGAGGTGCTGCAGCACTCGCACGATCTGTGTCATCAGCGCCACGTTCACCGTCTGAGTCAGTTATTCCACCTGTACCATTTGTGCCGATTGTACCGCTTGCATATTCTATGTTAATTACACAACCAGCTCAACATGGATGAGGTCTTTCGCCTGTACCATCTGGATTAGCCATACCACCTGCCCCATCTGGATTAGCTATATCACTTGTACCATCTGGATTAGCTATACCACCTGCACCATCTGGATTAGGTATACCACTTGTATACCATCTGGGTCAGCTATGCCACCTGTACCTTCTGGATTAGCTATACCACTTGTACCATATGGATTAGCTAAACCCCCTGTCCCGTCTGGATCAGCTGTACCACCAGTACCATCTAGACCGGCTCCACTCCCTGCACCACCTGGACGAGCTGTGCCCTCTGGATATGTTGCAGCACCTGCTCAAACCTTGCATTCCTACACTCCCGCTCTGAGCTCAGGTCTCGTCATGTTATTCAGATTCAAGAAGCTTTGATCGACATGAATATAAGGATTGCCGGTTTGAGTATTCATGAATTTCATCCATATTTACGAGCCGTAGGACTGCTTCCTATTCCCACAGATGGAAAGCGTCAAAACTGAACCTTGATTAGCAATACAGCTTGAATGAGATGCTGCGCTGGAATTGCGTAGTCTCTTTCGAACTTGGTTTTCTATCGGTAAAAATGTTGAGCGATAAAAAGAGCTTTGGATTTAAAAAAATTATTAATGCAGTCTGGATTAGAGTGAAGTTTTGATTCGAAATCGCAGATATTTGTCTCTGGATGAATTTCGACATGACATTGTCACCAGGCTATCTCTTTCCCGATACCTGGAATTTAACCAAGCTCTATTTTTGAGTGAATTCAAAATAGTTCAAGTTGACATGGAAATGTTTTAGAGAAAGTTTTGTCATGGAAAAGTTTCGGAGAAAGTTTCATGGGTATTAAATGATGGTAAAATCAAGTTTCCAGGGTCGAATTTCGTTTTTATGTACAAGAAATTTTTGATGTTTTACTCGTCGTAAAAGGCGTCAAGTTCCTTAGTAAGGTTTATTAGGCTTCAGTGCCATTGTTTTTGAGTCTACGTTACCAAATTGATTGAAAATAGGAGAACTGAGACTCAGAATCTTTAGATTCCAAATGCCTTCTTGTTTCAAGATTTAGTGTTGGGGCTCGTTTCAGTTCTATGATGTAAAATGTATTCAAAATCAGAGAAATAGAAGCCGATATCCGATGATTCCTAACGTTAGCTTCATTAATAGTGTTTTTAGTATCGTCCGCTGATTTCCTGACGTTGACTTCATTGCTTGGCCAGAGTGCATTCAACAAGTAGAGTGTGATAAACAGGGGTTAATCAGGATTTCCAAAGAAGCCAGATTACCACTTCATTAGTCATTAGTAAATTATGTCGAAATTCTATATGGATAATAATGCTTTGATTTTCAACAATAAAAATCTCACGTTCTTTATTTTACTTCAAATGGTGTTTAAAATCACTAAATAGGACCAATTTCATTTGCAAATGAGGCAAGTTTTAAGTTTAAGGCCTGACCAAATTCGTACATACATAGTTTCACTCCCCATAGCTTGTAAAATTACAACAATATCCCATCATTTAAAATAAGTTTTGATCAATTTAATCCCAAAAACCACAATAATCTTGAGGAAATTTATGTTTCTCGAGCATCAAATCCGAACATTCAGTATTTCACAGTTTGTGATGCATTTTTGTCCGAGAAAATGTCAAAAATCTTCATAATAATTTGGTTAACGCTTCTATAATTCATGAGCTAATTTGAGTCAATAAACGCAACTTTGGGGCCGAAGTATCGAAAATTTTGGTTTTGTTGCTGTAGTTATTGAAGCAGCAGAAAGATGCAAAAATTAAATGCATAAACAAGATTCGTGGAACTTCATTCATTTTAAAAATTGATGTAAAGTTGCATTTAAACATGAATGGTGACATCAAGCACCGAATTTCTTTGTTTAAGTTCCAAGCATTTCCTTTCAAATTCATTTTTATGAATCAACTTTGTTACACGACCATAGTGGGGAATTCACATTTAAAAGAGTAAAAATATTAACCATGTTCCACAACCATGCTACCAACTCATACACCAATTAAAATAGTGGAGATTTCTACTTTACAACACTCACATGTAATGGATTTAAATTCTAAATCTCTTGAAATATCGACTAAATTAGTAAAGTACACTTCAAGTACATTTCCAGAGTGCATTTACACTGGAGGTTCCTCTCTTTAGTACCTCCGCCCAACAGTTCCATTACCCATTATTTTCTACCCGATTAAAACCCCGTCAACAAAAAGTTGGAACTTCCATTACACCGAAAGTTTCTCACTTTAGTACCTTCACAATGGAATTCCATTGCCCACTAATTTATCCCCGATTAAAACCGCGTCAGCGAAACGTTCCAAAAACCCTCAGCTGCTCAGAACTTCGCTCTTTGCTGTCCAGACTTTGGGTCCGAGCTTTGCCAATCGTCGGAGCGGCGTCCGGTGATCCTGAAGTTTTGCTGCCAGGTCCTTTGACCGATGGAGGATCAAAGACATGCAGAAGATGGATTAGTTTCGGTTTTTCACGGCTTCTCATCCATGCAGTTAATTTCAGTTAATTTCAATTCCGCGCGACAAGTCTGCTAGACGCACAACCTTTGTTTTGTAAAGTAACTTTTCCTCCGTACTGAATGGCTTCTGCTTGGATGCTCAAATCTAAATATTGGATGTGGTTCTTTTTCTCGTCGCAAAACGGGCCAGCTAATACGAGTAACTACGCTTCGATTAAGATAGGAAAGCTTATGTTTAAAACATGGGTTAATTTGAGGATTTTAGGGCATTGATGCTTACCCAAAAATAAGAGGATTACCGATTAAATCAGTAAAACAATTTGTACCTGCACTGACAGATAACACTGGTCAACAACCAAAATGCTTCGGAGACCAAAGTAGCATTTTCTATACAATTTCAGGTTGCTGGTAACAAATATAATGGTTAAAATTGTTTGGTAGCTATACTTTTCGTGATACACCTACATGTCTCAACACGTTCCTACAGGCGGGCGGACGTGTATATTACTCACTACGCTCAGTCTCTCTGCCCTCAGTGTTGTTTCATCAGTCACAAGAGACGACTCTTCAACCTATTATAAGCGTCAAGAAAAAAGGCAGAGAGTAGATATGGATTAGAGTTTGAAACATAATGACATATACTGTATATTAAAATGAATTAATCAAATATTGCATGCCTCGTATCTTTGAACCTGTAGCCAATACACATTTTTCAAGGTGATATTTGGATTAATTGAATAAAAATACATAAGAATCAACTAATATCATTTAAGAAGCACACAACTTTTCAAAATTGTTGACCGGTGTAATTTATACGCACAGTCAAACATCAATACTTTAGTGTTTTTTTCCTTCACTCTGCAAATAAAATTAAAGTCGATAACTTCTTTTACCACAGTTTGTCTGTGATTATTGTGAATGAAATCCCTAAGTAATGATACTACCAAGTGAATCTCTTCGACTCTTCTATCTCTAATGAAGCTTCAAAATCAGAATATCTCAAACCAGGCTGTCAGAGTAAATAAGCGGTTCATCTTGATGCAAGAACGGATCAGTGAGTCTATTGTTAGTCTTCTATAAACGCGATAGAAATCACTAGCTAATTATTCTACTTAACAGCGAAAGTACCTCTCATAAAAAATAACCCAATCACTCCAGTGTTGAGCACACAACGGCTCACAACTTAAAATTCGGAAAGTCTCGGTAGTTAATGCAGTTTGTTTTTCCTCCGATTCAGAAGTTAGTCGTTAATATTTTCAATACTTAACATTTTCCATTTATAAGATGTGAAGTTTTTTGGTAGGAGTGGAGTAATTGATTTCAACCAAAATCACATAGTCTATAGTTTATGAGCTGTCTGAAACCTACAGATGCTCGGTCACTTAAATATTCATACTTGTACACCTACTAGAGCAGGGCTTCTCAACCTTTCTACCGTCGTGTACCCCCTTAGTTTAATGGTGTATCTTCATGTACCCCCAGCACAGTTAAAGGTTTAATAAACCATAAAAATACACTTAATGATCAATAATTAGATATACTAATATGGTTGTATGTAAACATAAACTGTACATTTTAATACATGAAGTGTGTTAAATGTACTCCTGCGCTGGGCTTCTCAACCTGAGGTACATGTACCCCCGGTTGGGAAGCCCTGTGCTAGAGATTCTGGGTGTTGCTTCTGTGGTGATGGTCTTGTCAGTGATGGTCATCAGTGGTTCTGCTAATGTTCTTCAGATATAAATTAACAAATATCCTCAACTCCTGCTGGCTGAAACTACATGTCTTTTCCCTACATGAACTTATTTTAAATTTAAAAAACAAGCTTGGACATTGTGAACATTGATCAGCTCTTTGATGAAACATGAATGATTTTTTTTAGTAGACAATGGAAGAACAGCTTAAAAGCTGGCTTCAGACAGAGAGGAACAGGGGAATAAAATTGAACATTTTAAAAGGTTGACGATATGAAAGGAGGTCAAACAATCTCGTTCTTCAAGGTCGTGTTGTGATGACGATCGGGTAAAAGTTGGCGAGTTTTGAAAAGGAATTGTCAGAACGTGATTTGGTGGCGAAAGGGTTTTTCTGACCGCATTTGACCACCCATGCCTTTTTAAAGCTTTATTTAGAGTCCTTCAAACCAAGAGTCTTTAGAGTCCTTAAATTCCTAACTGTCCTTAGAGTCCTAGAATCCTGAAAGTCCATAGAGTCCTTAGAGTCCTTAATGTCTTTTAAGGTTAAAGGTCTTTAAATTCTTAACTGTCGTTAAAGTCCTAGAGTCTAGGGAGTCCATGGAGTCCACGGAGTCCTTAGAGTACTTTAAGCTCACGTGGTTAAAATTCTATGCAACTCAACCTTCAATTTTTTTTGTGGTGGCTGATTGCTCTTTCAAGTACATTGGAATTAAAGTCTACTTGCGAACCTCATTTCCAAGGCATTGAAAATATTATCAGTTGTTCATAACCTGAGTTAAGCACAGCTTTAGTTAAATAATTGAGAATCAGATTTCCCCTTTCAAGTTGAGGTTTCCTTTAAGATGATGCACGTGAGTTGAGGTTCGACAGTGTACGAGCACATATACAGTGTTGTTGAAGCCGGGGTTATGCACCCTTATGTCATATCTGCAGTAATTCTTAAATCAAAAATGTAAATTCAAAAGTTAAATCAGATCAACAAGAATTTTTTCTTCTGCATTTTTGGGGCAATTTTCGTCTCGTGTTTTCAAGAGAAATGGTGGCAAGACGAATGGTTGTTGACACCTCCTTGGTAATGTGGCGTGTCTCATGAAAGTGCGTCATGTTTAGGACAAACAACAGCCATGTATCATTCTGATGAAAGTGGGTCAGGGTTAGGACAAAAAAAGTCATGCATCATGCTTGTGAATGAATGTTGTGTTTTGTGTATTAACGATTGGCTCCTTTCAGAGACATTGCAGAACGCCTCATAGACTGTTTTTCGAAACAAGCCCACGACGCACGGCATACTCGGCAATATTTAATGAAGTTAAGAACAAGAGAACAAATTTTCACGGGCTTGCTAGAGCAACCGACGCTTTGATGAGAGTTGTCAAATGAAACATCTACCATTTCGTATAGAAAGATGATTCCTTACTCAATGGTGATCTTTAGTTCCATAAATGATGTTTGGTTTCTCGAGTTGTACATTGAAACTCTGCAACGTTATTGAATTTTATTTAGTCATTCAAGTGGATGGATGCTAAATACATCTTTTCACAGGTAGCTTATATGCGTGCACCTACTGATTGACGTATCAAAACTGAAAATTACTTATATTTTTAATAATTGTTTGAAACTTTTTTCCTTGGAGCGGAAGAAAACAATTTTCACTTAGTTCATTCTACCGGGTTGGATTTTCTCTAGCAGTCATTAAGGGAGGATCATATATTTGTTCATTACACCTTGAGTAGTGTGATATATCCGAAAACATATGATGGTTGCAAAAATATCTATTCACCTTTCATAACAGTTTGAGCAAAATGAAAAAAAGCTTGGGTTTAAATGAACTAATGTGTTTTTTATAAGTCTACGAACGAAAAATCAATCGTATAGAGATGACGACATGTAATGTATGCACGCGAGCGAGTGTATAGTTGTGGAAGCACACGTCCGGAGAGTGGGAGTAAATACAAAACAGGAGCACATGTATAAACTACGTTTATGCATTTCCACTCTCTCAGGCTCGGAGACCGAGAGCAACGGACAAAGTTTCGTTTTATAACGAGGCCATAAAGTAGAAACGGTGGCTATGACCATTAGTCTCGGAGTGTGGCTCGTGAAGTCCTGTATAATAAAACTCACCGCATTAAATATGACGATGTCGCTGCGCTGTCAACGCCAGCCATATAAATTTGTCAGGGATTGTAAAATCTAAAAGATTTTAATATAAAAACGAACAAGCTCATGGGCTCGGGAGATCCGTCATGGTGAGGGAAAGCTACGCTCCCACAAAAGAACATACCCTCCTCCTCCCTTCGCCAAAATCCCCCCCTTCCCTGGCGGGAGCGCTGTGTACGACGGCATTTTGAGCATCTTTAGGAGGACACTTAGTGCGGGGACACGGCGACGAGTGGTCCAGCTTTGGGACTTAGGGCAGTGAGACTTAGCGTTGGGCGTGAAGCCGGGCGGGTGTTAGCGATTTACATAAGTACGGCCGCGAGCGCCTTGATTGTCTAAATTGCGTAGAGTCTCTTTGACTGTGTAATTTGCCCTTGGATCAAATCAATTCGCTCAATCTCCCGGGTTCTAATTCACGGGTTTGCTTTCGATTGTCAATAAACAATCGTACATGGTTTGGCTCTTGAATGTCGGTTAAATCATGAAATACTGGGTGCCTTTGATTGTATGCACACAGTCGTTGGTTGTATTGTAAAATTGAGTGGTCTTCAGAGGATGTGTTATTGAGTCATTGTCGGGTCATTTCGTGAAGCCTCGCCGGCGTTTGCTCTAGCCATTCAGTATCTACCCAAAATATACAATTTACAATTTACAATTTACAAATTTGTTCTGATAATTCTCGAATCATCGAGTTGCATTATTTCCCTTCTCACCTCAGCACAATAGACTTGCCATCATTGAAACACGAGCCTAGACACTCGGGCCCGCTACCGTGACGTAACATTGGAGTAGGGGTGATCGTAGAGGCTAACGCATTGCGCGCCAACGTCACCCAGTGCGCGTACGCACAGTCGAAATAAAATTCATTCTTAAATTCGAAGCATATTGCTTCTGGTGGCAGCGGACTACCGTCCTTTATCTTATCTTAAATATTAACGTAAATGCCAATTGCGGAAATAAATCCCTGAGCCCTCGATTAAGGTCACGTCAGTAAATGATAAATAGAAGCCACCAACTGACATCATTCACACATCAGTACAGGAAATAACTGCCTCTAACATCACGATCAAACATAACTGCCCCCAACATTACTCGAAAATAACTGCCCCCAATTTTGCTCGGAAATAACTGCCACTAACATAACTAGGAAATAACTGCCACCAATATTACACTAAAATAGCTGGCACTTATTTCACGATCAAATAACTGCCACTAACATTACTAGTAAATAACTGCCACCAATATTACACTAAAATAGCTGGCACTTATTTCACGATCAAATAACTGCCACTAACATAACTAGGAAATAACTGCCACCAATATTACACTAAAATAGCTGGCACTTATTTCACGATCAAATAACTGCCACTAACATTACTAGGAAATAACTGCTAACAATATTACCAGGAAATAACTGCCACTAACATTACTAGGAAATAACTGCCTCCAATATTACCAGGCAATAGCTGCCATTACCATTTCGATGTTAGCTTCTCGTCGAAGTCCAAGAGAATTACGCTAAGTAGAGCCAGTTACGCGCACAGGATATCAATAATAACTCCTTATAGACGTGAAAAACAAATAAATTAACTGTCACACGCAGGGACTGCAGAAGCGTGCGGTACTGAGAGATTGAGTAGTTATTCTCTTCGAATCTAAAAAACTTAGAGGTTTCCATGCAGTTCAGATTTTAACAATTATGTTGGTCTGCAGGGCTGCCGAATTGTTCTTTTCTCGATTATAAATTCTTCTGGTTATCTTTTTTCAAATAAATGTGCCCACGAAAATCGCTTGTACTGAGTAGTTATATTCTCGGACTCTGAAACAATTTTGAGGGTTTCACACAGATCAGATTTTAAAAATTATGTTCGTCTGCAGGGCTGCCGAATTGTTCTATTATCAGGTCTAAATTCTCCTATTTGTTTTTTTTTAAATAAATGAGTCCATGAAGACTGACGACCTGTACTGAGTAGTGGTTTTCTTGGACTCTAGAATTTTTTTGTAGTTTTCGAGCAGTTTAGAGTTAAACTATAATTTCTGACATCAGAGATGTGTGCTATTCTTTGCTATGTTGGCAGTTACGGTAACTGTTTGGTGGGACACTGGAAGGTTAGAAAATGCCTGAAAAAAATTTGGGATGGAAGGAATCGTATGTTAAATTCTGAGAGAGTAGAAAAAACGAACATCAAAGATTGATGAGAAATATTAACATTAATACCGAATAGAGGTTATTCGGTTTCTTGTGTGAGTATACAATGTGTGCATTTTTTGATTTCGAAGAAACTGCATACTTCCTCCCTTGAAACAGGATACATGAATATTACATAATAACTGTAAATTTTCGTTTATACTGCAATTCATTAAAATGTATCTAAAAAATTTCTGATGTTTTTCAAATGCAAAAATAGAGGATGGGCTTCAAACTTTGAAACGGCTTTTATGAATGAAAGATTGCTTAGACTGGAAAAAAGTCTTTTTAACAAGGGGTGTCAAAATGTAATAGAAACATAAGTTAACCCATTTCATTTTTACGAGTACTTCCGCAGTTTTAACTTGGATTCCAAAAACACATATGCTCACAAACTCAAGAAGGAAAAAATTAATTAGGGGAAAACTAATATTTCGATTGCAAGTAATATATAATTCTATGGGTAAATTTATTAGCATCTATAGGTAAACTTGTCCGATCAATATCAGCATTTGTAGGCAATTCAATTTAAGTTTAGGTCCGCTTTCCTAAGCAAAATTTAGGATCACAATCTTTTGGGTACTACACTTGGAATGAACGTTGCAAAGTGGATATATCCTCTTGGTAAACGATGATAAAATTCTCCTGTATAATCCAAATAGAGTCAGAACATTGCCTGAATGCAGTGCAACCGAGACTTGTTAGCTAGAATAATGTAAACGCAAGTTCCCTCGACCATCTTGCTTGAAAAAACTCAAGGATTTACTTGCAATTCAAGTACACCAGTTCCAGCAAAGCAGCTCATTAAGTGGGTAACTAAAAGAGTGCCCAGGGACGCAAAAATGCGGAGAAATAAAAGAAGAGGCGGCGGCAAATGAGCTTACATTTGTTCCCTTAGTTATGGGGATGCTGTAGCGTGCTCTTGAGAGATCTTAAGGCTTTTTTGGGGGGCACTTCTGCCATCTGGCGAGCCTACGGGCAGTGTGGGGCTGTGCCGGGCGCTGAGTGGAGGTTGTGGGGCTGTGCCGGGCGCTGAGTGGAGGTTGTGAGGCTATGCCGGGCGCTGAGTGGAGGTTGTGGGGCAGTACTGGGCGCTGAGTGGAGGTTGTGGGGCTGTGCTAGGCGCTGAGTGGAGGTNTAATAAAGTGGAATGAAATGGAATAAATTTAGATGGAATGGAGAGTAATGAATGGAGTAAAATGGGATGGAATTTGATGGGATGGGATAGAGTGGCATGGAATGGAATGCGATAGATTTGAGAACAACCAAATGGAATAGAAAAGAATCTGTGGAATTGAGTAGAGTGAAATATAATAGAATGAAATAGATCAGAATCGAGAGGAATGAAATGAAAAAGAATGTCAGGGAATAGAATAGAATTGGATGAAGTAAAGAAGGATGGAACAGATTAAAAAGGAATGGAACATGTAAAGTGAGATAGAGTGGTGTAGAATAGAGTAGAAAATAGTGAAAGGATCAAGACAATAATTATTGTCTTATTCTGGATTTGCTATTTTAGACCAATCACGCACATGCTACAGAGTAGAAGTAGAGGTGAAAAGGAGAAATGAGTCGCCCTCGTACACATAAAGTTTCTCACTCGACCGTTAATACATTCGTTTCAACTTCAGAATGATGCCGCTACACTGACGTGCGTCCAATGTTTTTTTTTTATTGGGTTCTAATACCAGGAGTTGCATACTCTTTTTCAAGCTGTGCTCAAAATTTTCAGAATATCAGACGATCATCCCTCTTTAGTACTTGTTGTTGTGTCTAGGAGTACGTGACTGAAGCAAGCTTCGCTTTGAAATTGCTGTTGTCAAAAATCACAAAAATAATCAATTATATACGAAATTCAAAAGTTATCTTTTGATGTTCAAATTTAATTAAATCTGCCATTGTTCACTGACTGATAGGGTGCAGATGCTATTTTGACTTTGATTCCTGACATTATTGGCTTTATTATCGAAAAACTAAACGATGACAGATGCCAAACCACGCGATTGCGTAGTACTTTTTTTTTGAGAAATTTGAGTTACATTTAGTAGGCCATCGGGTCAACGAGGATATAAAAAGAGGAAAGTTTCACCTGAAAAAGAAAAGACGAAAAGTACACTCTGGAAAGTTCATCTGGAATAGAAAAGAGGAAACGGTAATCTAGAAAAATTCATCCAGAGAAAAAAAGGAAAAGTTAATCCAGAAAAGTTCACCTGAAAAAGAAAAGAGTACACCTAGGAAGTTCATCCAGAAAAGAAAAGAGGAAAAGTTAATCTAAAAAAGTTCATCTATAAAAGAAAAGAGAAAAAGTTAATCTAAAAAACTTCATCTCGAGAAGAAAAAAAGAAAAGTTAATCTAAAAAAGTTAATCTATAAAAGAAAAGAAGAGTAAATCTAAAAAGTTCGTCTCGAGAAGAAAAGAGGAAAAGAGAAAAGTTCATTTGGAACTGTGAACTGTTCATTCGCAACTATTCTATAATAAGTCACTTTTACCTGCAATTTACTGCTGGTCTGTGCAATACAGAATTTACGGCTCAGGTAGCTACATAATTCATTATTGAATGTTCATCGTAAACCTGAATACAGAGTGTCCATCAAAAAGCTTAGTACACATTTAGTTGCTTTGTACGAGTAGTATAGAGCTGAATCTTCGTCCCCAATAGAAAGCAAACCATATAATTGATGTTGCAGTACACGGTCATTTACTCACTATACTCAGCTATTTGAATGGTCCATAGTTCACTCAAAGTGAAGACGTCCCATGCCTTCATATGCGCGACAGCACATGCGGATCCATAGCCAAGACCTCATGTTTCTCTCAAGTAATTGCTCCGAACGTCGCATTGCTATGCTGATTCTCACTTTGGCATGCATCCCAAGGCTCAAAAATATGCATTACTGCCGCATTCTCA
Source organism: Platorchestia sp. MABIK (assembly GCA_014220935.1). Classification (NCBI taxonomy): domain Eukaryota; kingdom Metazoa; phylum Arthropoda; class Malacostraca; order Amphipoda; family Talitridae; genus Platorchestia; species Platorchestia sp. MABIK. Next base: position 27,806 of record JACJUY010006154.1, on the reverse strand, counting down.
GGCTGGGAAGAGCCTGCGTCTCCGGCTTGACTAAGTGAGACCAGCAAGAGGAGGCGTCGGAGCCATTGTAGCGGCCGTTTGTATCCGTCAGGGCGGAAGAGCGACTGCACTGAAACAATGCAAGAGTAAAGTGCGGCGTGCCGGTGCAGATGCGTTAAAGCAGAGGTTCTCAACCACGGTAAATTTACCCCTAGGGGTAAAAAATTGTATAACCGGGGCTAAATAATTGAAGTACTTGATAGTTTAAAAAGTTGTTCCATAAAATTTAATTTTGTAAAATGAGAGAGAGAACGCAAAGAAAGTGTGTGTGTGTTTTGTATGGGAGTAGGGGTGAATGAAATAATACACAAAGCCGGGGAGGACAATGATGGCGTAAAGGTTGAGAATGGTTGCTTTTAAAGGGACACTAGGGCTCTTCTCGCTGGGGTTATGGCTTCCCTTAATCCCTGCTAGAACGGCCCGGGGTTACGAAATATCGCGCTGGAGAGCAAATATCATGGACCTTAACGTCCACGACAACCCCATGACTGACTGGAGAATGGATGCTGCAGAAGATAGCGACGGTGGTGTTCGTGTATTGCTGGATGACGCACCGAGTTCAAAAATACGGTGCGCTGTTGCTGGTAAATGGAGATTTGCTTTTTCGAAATTACAGAAATTGAGTTTGTTATTCATATTGAGTTTGATATTGTTATTTTTGAGTTTGTTATTTGTTACCGACTTTGTTTGTAATTACAGAACTTTATGGCAATGAACTGCATTGAATCTTAACTATAGCTCATCACACACAGGACTACCACATGAATCAACGAAGTGAAGACATCGATAGAAAGACATTCAGAGGAGTTAGTGACGGTGTTCGATAGAGGGCGCTTGTCACCAACGGCTCACAGATTGACTTCTAATACATCAACTTTAATTGGCCGATAAAGAAGTGCGTTTCGAGCTGCTTAGGTGAATTTAAAGCTCTTTTATGTAGGTAACTTTCAAAACCTTTCAAAACTCTCAAAACCTTTTCGGTATTTCATGCGCTTTATTCAGCTGTATTATTCCGTGGATGTACGAATCACTGTCAATTGCATCTACGTCTGAGACGGAAATTGCGGCATTTTTTTAGATTTCAACTACATCAGATTTTTAGTAAAGCATTTCGGTTGAAGGGTGGGGAATTAATTTCAACTACAGCAAGTTTTCAATTAGATTTTTCTGTTACGGTCTAGGTGACAGCTGATCTAATGGGAGCCAAAGGCGCCTGAGCTTCCATTTTGAGAAGTATAAGTCATTTAAAGATGTAATAGTGTAATGTAACCTGAATGAGCGTTTCACCCAGTTTCTGTTCTACCCATATGCTTTGGATTTCAATATTTTTGTTTCCCCACACTCCTTTCGCATCGAGCACAATGCTGCACTACCTTGCACTATGCTCTTTCATCTTGCACCATACCTTCACAACCTGTACTACCTTGCACTATCCTCCTTCATTTAGCACCATACCTGCACACACAAAAAACTCCCCTGCACAAAAATTACACCAACACCACATTCACACACCTCAAGACTCTCATCTCACAAAATACCATCATGGCACCTCTCGGTCTTTGCCTCAGTGCTGGACCAGCTTTTTACTGGAACAATCGCAGAAATGAGGCACTCAAAGGCAAGATCGGAGGGTTCGTGGGGCAAAAAATTCGTCCAATGGTACTGAATTTTTTAAACTGAGAACTTCCATGAAGTAACGGCTTGCATATGAGCATTTAGCCTAGGCCGGCTGCTCTCTGTGTGTGCTTTAGGCTTGCGAGCAAGCTGCTGCGAATGCTACGGTGTATAATGAAGTGGGGATCATAGGTGCGTGGTCTGGGAAGACTGACTTACTTTGACTGATAAATGGGTAGACTTTCTTCGTGATGTAATGGGTATCATGGGTACTTAGTCTTGTGAGACTGACTTACTTTGACTAATAAATTGGTGGGGTTTCTTGATGACGAAATAAGTATCATAGGTGCGTGGTCTGGTAAGATTATCTTAGTTTGGCCAAAAAATTGATAAATCTTTCTAATAATGAAGTGGGTATGATAGGTACGTGGTCTGGTAAGACTCACTTACTTTGACCAATAAATTGGTAGATTTTTTAAAAATAGAATGGGTTTCATAGGTGCGTGATCTGGTGAAACTGATTTACTTCGACTAATAAATTGGTTGACTTTCTTTCATGGAAGAGTTCAGCATCACCAATTCTACGGTTGTCCAATTGTAATCTTCCTTTCGTGTTACTGATACGCAATGAAGTAACATGTTCCTCTCAATCCGTTTCTTAAATTCATTGTTTCGTCGCTAATTTCATTTGAAATTTACGCGTGGGCTATGACAGACCTGCCGTTCACGTCTCTCTTTCTGTCGTCAGAGAAATAATTGTTTTCACCCGAATGTTTAACGACTGGAGGAGGCTGATGTTCATTTTTTTCATAAATTTGCGCTCCCACAGAAAATGTTTATCAAATTATTTATTTCATTGGAGTATATTTAATGGGAAACAGGTATAAGCTTTAAAGAAGGCATGCAGCTCACTTCTGACATTCTCTGCGTGTAAATCAAGTTGAATGAAGGGAAGAAACACTTTCACTTAATTGAAAATGTGCGAAAATTGAGTTCAATTGAGCGTGGAAGACTCTAAAATTCAACTGAATTTTGGTTGTTTTACCATATGAGAGTGGCAAATTTCATCTGAATTTTGGACACCAAACTAAGTAAGAGCGTCGAATTTCTTCCGTGCATTCGTCTTTCCCACTCTTTATAATCGTATTTTTAAGATTTTCATACTTGATTCAATTGATGCTTCGAATTTTTGTGGTATATTTTGATTGCTCAACGTACTATAGGGCGCATTTTTGATAGAACCATTTTTAGTGCCACAATTTAATTTCAGCAAACTATTCTATTTTTTCTAAATTCTGAATAGCAAACAGGTTATTCTAAATATTCCGAAAGATTGGCGCCATCATGCAACAAAGAATTAACAAAAAAATAATTAAGAAATTCAATAGGCCTGTGATCTGTCCAGGAGCATTCAAAATTTTGTTCTATTTCTGTTCCAAATTAATGAGGAATTGTGAGGATGCTCTGCGGCTTGATTAAGGTTCGCAGTATTTTCAAAATGTGAGAAAGAATCTAATATACGTTAGAATTATGAAATAATTACCTTCTAAAACGACAATCTTTGAATTGGAAATTACTGCGAGTCAAGTCAACTTGCACCACTTCCAGCATCAAAATTATTTCAGTGTATTTACCATATATTCATCGAATTTTTAAAATAGATCATAAGTTTATTTTTTGAAGCGTCATCTCATCATTTATTTTATTGACTTCTATTGACGCAAAGTACGATCCTAAATAGGCTCCTCTTTTCCTGAATTTGACATCTAAATTCAAAATTTAATACCAGCGACTTCAAGGCAAGAAACAGTCAAACTCTCAATACCAGACGGGAGCTTCGGTGTCAGTCTATTCTCCTTTATCCAATTTTCCTGAGTTTAAAACTGAACAAAAACTGAGCTCGTGCCAGCACTAGCAGTTGTGAGGAGCTCGGGCGGTCTTGCAAGAGAAAGAAATGCTCCGGTCAAGATCCCAAAAGTCATGAAGCTGCCAATGGCATGACGAGAGATTGAGAAAAGTGTCAGAAAATGGTGAGTGATAGTTCGGTCATCACCACGACTTTATTTATCGAGAAATTCTTCTTGAAGCTGTCAGCTATGTGGTTTTTATTAGTGAAAGTTCAGGTGCTTTTAAAGAGTTTTTGATAAAAGTTTTGTGTATGTTTGGAATTGATTTTACGGGCCAAAGGGAATTTCTAAGTCGCTGTTCTAACGCCAATCTCACCAGCCGCTTCAACCACTCTTCACAAACTCAGAAAACATGTTCTACGCTATCTTCAGGGCTGAAGTATCAGCGATACCTCCAAACATTAAACCACAGTCACAGAGTGAGCCGTCATTGACATTGAAGGATTAATTTTAGTCACCGTTGCATAAAAAATGACTTGAGACTCAAAAATGGTATAAGATGCGAGCGATCATTTATGCAAACACAGAGTGAGAGACATCATCTTCATGCCATGAGTACACCAAAAACAATCTCTACTTTACGGTAATAATATAGATAGTCCTTATTACGTTACGGCAATAATATAGATAGCCTTTATTACGTTACAGCAATAATATAGATAGCGTTTATTACGTTACGGCAATGAAATAGATAGTCCTTATTACGTTACGGCAATAATATAGATAGCGTTTATTACGTTACGGCAATAATATAGATAGTCCTTATTACGTTACGGCAATAATTTAGATAGCCTTTATTACGTTACGGCAATAATTTGGATAGTCCTGATCACGTTACGGCAATAATGTAGGTTGCCTTTATTACGTTACGGCAATAATATGGATAGCCTTTATTACGTTACGGCATTAAACAATCATGAAATGTCCTATAGTGCAATTTAATTCATTCTACTTCATTGTATCCTGTTGGTCGGATAGGAAGAAAAACGTGGACCACGCAAATGATTTAGATAGACATTTGCCACCTTTCACTATTTTCACACTAAATATTTGAACATTCAACATTTAGAAATTGAACACTTAAATATTTGAACGTTAAAAAGTTAGCCCCTAAACTTTTGAACATTAAACATTTAAATATTTACCAATTGAACATTAAACATTAAAACATTAAATATAAAACCTTGAAACATTAAGCATTAAACATTTAAACATTTACCAATTGAACATTAAACATTTCAACAATAAACATTTCAACATTAAACATTTGAACATTAAATATTAAACCTTTAAACATTAAGCATTGAACATTTAAACATTTGCCGTATATCACTATTCAAACAACTGACTGGGACAATGCTATTTACCGGTGGACGAGAGGCGTTTTTCCAGAGTTTGTTGGTTCAGCAAAATGACAGCAGAGCGACACACGAGCTGCGTGGGGGGGCCTAAAATGTGCTTACCGTCCACTAATGAGCCCATCAAATGCACAAAAAGGAACGAATCCGCGTTTGTTCATCTCAGTGCAGGCAGGCTTACTCACACCGGACTCTGCAGAGTTCATGGAAAATTGATGTCCCTGTTTGTTTCCAATTCATTTCATTTATTTGATGTGATTGCAATCTAAACTTCTTGTGAATGAGATCGCAACAAAGAGAAGATCTCTTAAAAAGCTGACGGTCGAGGTGGAAAATCTCAAGAAGACGCTGAGGAGTGACTTTCCCCCACTGACCTCGGTCCTTTTCACCCGGTATCTCAATCTTGTCA
>JACJUY010006153.1:3745-31798 GCA_014220935.1 Platorchestia sp. MABIK | reverse complement strand
ATTTTCAAGCTTGAGAGAACATGAACTGTTTTTTGACAATGAAGTTAAAGCAAGCGGATGACTTTTTTAAAGGTACACTTAATGAGCGTCATGTGCATGATCTTACTGCTCCGGTGGATGTGGGCTGCAGTCGTAAAATATTGGAAATGTGCATCTATAGAACATTAAGTTTTATTTTCCTTGAGAGGTAACAAAAGGAAGGCTCTTATAATTTTAGGTTCAGAATTTATCTTCAGCAATTTCCTTCTGGTATTATTCACTTATGAAAACGTCAATCATAAACTGCTATTGGCATTTATGATACATTCTCTGTGATAATTATATAATCATATACTCTCGCTATCTATTCATCAGTTTCTCCATTTAAAATTTACTTTTGGATTCCTGAAATGGAGATGCCTCGAGAATAAAGTACTCAACTGACGAACGTGGCTCCTATTCAAATCTGAAAATAAAATCTAACTCGATTTAAGGGCGTATGGAAGTCGATCATGGGTGAATTCAAAGCCGGAATGGCTTTTGTTGCAGAACTTTAGAGCGAACGTGGGCTTCACCAGTCGTCTAAATTGGTGAATATACTAATGCGCTCTATCTGCGTGACGTTCAGAACCATCTGAAAATTGGCTACATGCATTTTATACTCCGTTGAAAATTATCACAAAAAATTTCGTTTGAATTTAATCTTCTTTGTGATAGATCCATTAATATGGTTTATAGTATAAACTTTATTTCCGAATTTCTTCTGCTCTATGCTCTGAACTATGTTCTGAAACTGACGTAATTGAAAGTAATTACTGTCTTAGTGTGTGAAGATTTAGATAGCATAAAGAAATAATACGAAACAGTCGATATTTCGACTGATACCGTGCTTGATTCAAGCAGTGCAGAACCTGTGCTACTACCGTGGACTAACTTCAGTCCGTGAAGTTTAGGTTTGCATAAGTATGTAATTGCGAGGGTAAGACGAAGGTCGACTGTGCAACAAGCAACAGTTTAAAAGTTTTGAGAAACTTGAACTCGCTAGCTTAACCTTGTTCCAAGCTTACAGATGTGAGAAACACGCGAGTTGAGGCGTTTACTAGCGACTTAGTGCTGCGGCCATGTAGAGTTGCAGAATTAGCCCTCAGAATCTCTCAAATAGAAAAATGAATTATCGTTTCTAACATTAACTTTTTCAATACTGGTCTACGAGCAAGTATCTATGGAACTGAGGATATTAATCAGAACAGAACTAATGCAAGGTGAGTGTTGCTCTCTGTTCTCGATGACTGAGTGTCGCCAAGTGTTGAACCAGATTTTACATTCAAGTCATAACAGTGTCGCCAGTCTTGTGTTAATGAAGCACAGAATAGCCCGCCACAAGAATCCAAGTGCTGCATCATGACGTCAGAATCTTAGGAACAGAAATTAAGCAGAAAATATTGAGCAGAAATTATATGAGTATAAATGGTTGGGCTCTTGATAAGCCCTACAGGCATTGAAGCTGTCTGATTATGAAAAGCGTGGAGAGAGTTTACGTCAGAATAGGTAGTTAACCCCATCGTTGCTTCCGGCGTAGATACAGTATTACCCAGCCGTCTATCCATGAAACACCCTTAGTTATATAGAGTTGAAACTGTCCGTTGATGAAGAAGAGGTGTTTTTGAGAGGGCTCGTTTTACTGCCAGTCAGGCAAACCTGCCGATAGCGGCACCTGACTGGTTGCTCGAGAGTTTGCCCTCAATCAATCATCGCACTGCAATCGAAAGAAAGTACTTTCTCTCATGTGCTGGAGTTTTTGGTATATAAGTAAAAAACTTTAGGTCTGTTTTAAAGTTCGATTAAAGCTTCTGAAGATGAGAAACACAAAAACAGCATGTCGATGAAGAGATCATTCCAAATATACGTAGTCGACTACAAATAATGAAGCTCTTAGAGGGATAAAGCAACTGTCAAACAGGTTGTAAACTTTACAACTTGCGAGTAAGCGTGAGCAGTGAGTGATAAAACATATACATCAGTGAGATAGAAATATAGAGAAGGCTTCTAAACCCCCGTGGTGTGTTAACAGAGCTGCAAATCAGACAACCAGGAATTTACAGTCAGTTGTCACAGAGCTGAGAAGTAGACTTGCAGAGCTGTGCTGTCCATGAGAATGAAGAGCGCGTCAGACTAAATGCACTGTTGGGAGGCCGATGCAAAATTTTACAATCCTTGTTAACAAAGTTTCCTCAAACTTCAGTAAGCCAGATAAATAACTTACAAGCTCCCAAACATGGAGATTACTTTGCTGTCCAAAGCTCTGCTTAGAAACTATGTTTTGATCTGGGCGACCAATTTTTAAGATTTTTGAATCCTTGGTCGTTTGCATATGTATTCCTTTGTTTTCCCTAATGATCGTCAAATTAAAATTTGAGATTTAAATACTCGTGTTCTTAACATTACATAGAAGTTTTATGCTCTTTTTCTGCTCGTTGCTAGCGCACAACCCGCTGCGTGAGAGCTATAATGCGGAGTCGGCCATTGCAGGCCATTACAACTTCGCCGATTAATTCTACGACTTTTTTACGACTGTGAAGCATGCGCGAGTGTCAGCCTCTGAGGGTAGTCTTCATGATAACGCCTAAAAAAGTTTCTAATTAATTGAATTGTTTCAACGCACAGCCATACATCTTTCTTAATGGGAGCTGAGCTTTGGTTTTTACTTTTTTCGTCTCGAAAATAATTTCACGCTGTTGATTAAACTACACTGTGGTCGATGATTTTTCAGTATAGGCGTCGATGAATTAGAATTGAGTTTGAGAAATTTCGTAGAAAAAATTTGTCAATATTCGGTATTAATTACTTTATTTAATGAGATGCTATTTTCATTTCACCAGTGTGGTAATAATTCACTTGTGTTTTTGTTGTGTAATTTTTGTTGAATGATTTGGTTTCACTCGTCAATTTTCGAAAAGCGATTTGGGTTTGATGCACAATTTTGATGAACAGTTTCGTTTTGCAGTGCAATTTTTGATGAACAATTTCTCTTTGGAATGCAATTCTCGATAAGCGATTCGATTTTACCCTGCAATTTTTTATGAACGATCGTGTAGGGAATATTGAGAGGATGAAATACTCGTTGTAATGAAAAACAGAAGCTTTAGAAGAACATTTCTGAGGAACAAATTTGAAGTGAGCGTAATTTTTTGAAAACAAGAATGAAAACAATCGTAGTGCAAAATGCAATCGAAAAAGAGATGAAAAAATCAGATGAACATTGGAAATTGGATTCTGCGCCTAAAATACCAGAAATTTAAATTTAAAAAATGCGACATATATGTAAAACGGAACATGAGATCTATAACTACATCTTTAGTGTAGTTATAGATCCATTGTGTACATTGGTGTGAGAGGATTTGGTTCATTGATTCTCATCACAAAACCTGGTTCACTAAAGACCGAAGAGACAAAGAGTCCTGCGTATGAGATGGTGCGCTATTATACATAATTGGATTGCAAGTGTTGCTAAGAAGTTGAGGTCTCCAGGTGCGCCATTTCAGAAGTCAACGTACAATCTGAAAATGGAGCTGCACATTGAAAAAACGTCAGAAATTTTTAGACAAAAAATTCGGTGGAGTAAGAGTTGCGCAAACATTACATTTAACATAAAAGGAAAAAATTCCTCTGACTGCTACTGCGGGATTAAAATTATATTTCATGCTATTACATTATGTGTGTAACAGTAGCATTGCCCTGCAACTAAAAGGAAACGAAAGGCAAGGAAGTCAAAAAATTGAAAATCGCACGAGCGCTAAATTTTAGGGGACTGGAGCAAAACTTGACTCATTTGGCTCAAGTTTTGACACCAACTCCGATCAGCAGCGCGCCAGAAAAACTTAACAAAAGAGGAAAAAATGAAGAGCGAGTCCAGTTCAAAATGAACCCGGCGCTCTGTATTGGAAGTTCTTAATGGAGTGCGCATGAATAAAGGACTCAAGGAATGGGGGGAAGTAGATGACAAGAAGAGGCATGACTATCATTCAAATTTAACGAAAGCCTCTTCAGAAGTTCTGGAAAATCTAAACGAAGTTGGTGAAATCTATGGGCAAAGCTATGCTACGAATTCTGCCGAAAAATTAGATGTTTTAAAGACAAAAATTTTCGTCCCTATCCTTGCTATTTAGCGAAGTCTAGAGTAAAAATAGTGTCTCATATATACAGTGTACCATAAACTTTCTAATGCAGGCTTGGAAATTATGGAAATTCTAATTATGATACTAGCTGTCAATGATAATGAAAACCATGTCCACAAGTATTTATAGTTACAATAATATTGTTAAGAATATGTTGGCCATATTGTTACAATAACATAGTTGAGAATATGTTTGCCATATTGTTACAATAATATGGTTAACAATATGTTTGCCATATTGTTACAATAATATTGTTAAGAATGTGCTTGCCATATTGTTACAATAATATGGTTAACAATATGTTTGCCATATTGTTACAATAACATAGTTGAGAATGTGTTTGCCATATTGTTACAATAATATGGTTAACAATATGTTTGACATATTGTTACAATAATATTGTTAAGAATGTGCTTGCCATATTGTTACAATAATATGGTTAACAATATGTTTGCCATATTGTTACAATAATATTGTTAAGAATTTGCTTGCCATATTGTCACAATAATATGGTTAACAATATGTTTGCCATATTGTTACAATAATTTTGTTAAGAATTTGCTTGCCATATAGTCACAATAATATGGTTAACAATATGTTTGCCATATTGTTACAACAATGTTGTTAAGAATATGCTTGCCTTATTGTTACAATAATATTGTTAAGAATATGTTTGCCACATTCTTACCATTATATTGGTAACAATATGTTTACCATTATGTTTCAATAATAGTTGCCAGAAATTCAGTAACTGCAAACCTATGCCATACCTTCGATGCGAATGGATCTTGTAATTTACGGTACGTCGGGTGATATTACCCAGTACCCCGATATTGTTGTCTATAGATTTTCAGCTTTCATGGCAAAACGAGTATTTTTCAGTCATTGACTTAGGGAGATATTTTGCTATAATTTTTTTGTTACTTAGTTCGAGCTCAGTAAAATGCTCACCGCAAAGAAGCAACTGCGTCTCTTAGGAAGTGAAAATCCAACTGAGCTTGGAGGCGGTTACGAAGAGGGTGAGGTGTCACACTAACTTGATGAAATTCTTCAGTTATAACGAGCATTAAGGTCTTCCGAGTAATATGACGTTCGGTGTTTTATTTAGTGGTAATATTTTACTTTTCTTCACACTTGTGTGTGGATTTTTTTTTAAAATAGGGATATCAATTTTTCGTGATTGCTAGTCTTCAAAGAGTTACTTTGGTGCTGATAATTCCCTGAAATCTACACAGCAATTAGCGTTTTTAATATTCTCGAATTAACTTTGTTCCACAAGAGCTCTAAACTCATGCTCTTACTTAGGTACTTGTTAGGATTATTGCAGGAATTTTTCAGGGGCCGTAGATATATAAAGCGTGACAAAACAAATTTCCCGTATACTTCATCGGGTCTTTTTAAATTTTTTCACTCTCTAGAGTACCCGGCGTTACTACGTTACATGAGCAACGATGCTAAAGTTGACTCAAAGCGATATTCTTTGAAGCTGTTTAGATATTTGGTACACCGGTGCCCTACATTGGCGTCGTGAAGCAGAAACGCAACACAAAAATTAACAGTAAAATATCATAGCTTCATTATTGACAAATGCCTTTGAGTGAGTCTTTTAGTAAAGGCACTGACTTTTCCCAAAAGTGAAGGCGATCGAGCGACAGATTGGCGCGCCGGCAGCATTGAGTCGTGCAGGCTCTAACCTCGAATAAAAAGTCACAGAATTCCGTCTTTGATCACGAACACGGCTCTGCTAATGGTCCCTCCGTTCGTTAAGGCAACTTGCCTCCTCATTATTTATTTGAACCAAGTTCCCCTACTTTTTAAAGTTTACCCTTTTAAAAATTAACTTTTTTCACGAAAGGGACAATTTCATCCTAAACAGAATGCAACAGACCTGAATAGACCTTAAAATAAAATATCAAACTATTGGAATTCATCAAGACCGCGCTTACTTTCTCACCGTGAATTTAACGACTCGTCTTTAATATCTTGTCTCCGTTGATAAGTGAATGCTCGATGTTTCAACCTTTTTTCCCTCATATAACATTTTCACACGATGATATTGTTAGGCCTCTTTCTTAGTGGGAATTAAGGAAATCTCTTCATAGAATATTCGTTAGAAACAGCACTAATTATGACACAATACGATAATTAACACTAATAGAAACTGGAGGGGTGGAGCACAAGAGAGTAGGAGTCTGAACTGGCGCCCAATTAACCTGCTCACCTCCCTCAGCAGTCAGGGACCACGCAGAGTCTCGTGGTATGTTGCATGATTCTAATCAGTTAGCAATACTTAGGCACCCTTGAAATGGTTTAAACATTAAAATTTTACAATCCTTGTTCGTTTTTAAAACCAAACCGTCCCTCAACAATCAACCAAGTTTACATCTATAATATATAGTATGATCAAGGCATTTTCAGATTTTTTAGGTCCAGATTTTTCATTCATGGGCTCTTCTCAAAGAATTCCTAATTCATGGTTTTGTGAAATGTAATTCCGTGCACTTGCATTTTTGTGGAAATACTTGGCTGATAATGGGTGCAAACCAATTCTTGCCCGTTTAAAATATTGACTGCTATATGCTCGCCATAGCCGTGTGTGTATAGGACCTGACTCCGTGCGGGGAGACCCGGGTTCGAGTCTCGGCGCTGGTGGCGATTTTCTCTGTTGGGTCTAGGAGAAAAATTCTAAGCACAAGGCCTCACTCTCCCCAGGTGTCTGAAATGGGTACCAGTCTTGACCGGGGGAAAGCGTCATGGCGTCCTGGTGTTAGTTATAAGGCATTTGAAAAACCAATGTAAAAGGTGATATGTATCATGCTTCAATTGGAAATAAAGCATCCGTAGATGCCGATGTTTGTTTGTTTGTTTGCTATATAGAGAGCAGTTTTTTCTAACTTTGGTAACTTGTATGATTCCACAATTTTCTTATCCTTTAAGAATATTTTTTGGCTCGAATAACCAGCTGCGAAAATTCTCGAAGAGCGTTGTTCAATTAGTTTATTTTTCGACACATTCTAAAAATTTCTTCTACAACATGCAGATCTTTGATCAGTTTAGATTGTGCGATTAGTGACTTGCCCGATGTGCGATGTGCATTTTCAAAGACAGATTCAGACCAATTTGTAGACGAGTAACACACACTCTAAGATTAGTTACACAACAATATTTATTATAGTCAAAGGAACAGTTATACGGTGAATATCAGTGAGAATTTAAATCAGAAAAGTAAGAATTTGAGCGCAATTTATACCAGCACAATTTCTAAGTCAAAGTTAAAGTTTTAGTATCTTTACGAGTATTAAAGGAAAAATTTGCAAACGAAATGGAAAACTGATCATCCGTTTCAAAAGTAAGTCAAAAACTGAACACGTAGAACCGTTTTCGTTTAAAATGGAATTTGTTCATAAACTTTTTTGAAAACATTTTCATGATACTGATCCACCTGAACAATAACTTTTGTAGTACAAGGATACGATTTGAATTGAATTTTGAAATTTTTTCCTCTAAATAGCCAAGAAATCTACTGACTTTATAATAATTTCTGATCCTTAACTCATACTTTTCGTTATAAGGTTATTTTGAGCGCAACATTCCCTTGCGTGGCCCGATTCAGTCTGCGTTCATGTCTTTTTGCTGCACTCGTTTGTTTTACGAGTACATGCAAACGACAAATCGAATTATTTGTTTAAGTAAAATTCACTTCAAGCCAAGCGACACTCTATAACTGAAAAACATTATTTGAAGCAATGAATGAGACGCAGCAGAAACGAGTAAACAGTCAGACAACGATGACACTTCTCGTTCCATTTGGCATCACCGTGATTGCGTTCTGTGAACTGCTTGACCTGGCATCGCTGTTTGGAGTGTCCTGCAGCACCGACGTCGCTGCATCAATTTAAATGCGCTTGATTGATTACTTGACTTGACTGAGTCCACGAGTCTTCACTTACTCAACTCTTATTGTTTAACTTCTTTCATTTTTGCTGTGAGGTGAATGTGTATCTCAATCACTTCTCTTGATTGGGATACTCAACTTGAATGCGTTGACTTGACCTTTTCAGTTTGGGACACCTAATTTGAGTGTGTTGCTCGACATGTTATGTTTGACATTTTCATTTGGATTGGGTTGACCTAATTCCACTGACTTGACGTCTTCGACTTGACTTCACTGGTTTGTCTTCATAACTTAATTGTGCTGAGTTGACATCTGTGATCCCGTACAGCTGCTTTGATTTAGCAGCTCCGCTCTCTAGCAAAAGGTTGATTCATGAGCGCTTGCAGACAGCTTCCAGAAGTTCTGAGAAGAATGTATATTAATCTTGGGTGCTGGTAAGAAAAACCTCTTCCTGTGATTTTTGCTCTTCGAATTAATGTCAGGTGGACGGACGAGTTTTGATCAATTGCAGAGTCCCGAACGAATGAGGGATTTTCCGTCCAGTTTTTAAAGAACTATAAAATATTCTTGCTGGGTTGCGCAAAAATTTTTGCTTGATTGATCGATTGAATGGTTTCGTGCGCCAAAATCTCGCTATTCATGCTTTTTTGATGACCCAAAACGATATTTTGTTGAAAATTTACTGCGTTTTACCCATGCGCGTTGAAACCCATACACTGAAATGTCTCGTACTGTTTAGAAAATGCTTATTTATATGCATCAAATGATCATTTACATTCCACCATTGCATCAAATGGTGATACATTAAATAGTTTAGTAAGAAATCTTCAAATTGATCGGTATCTACGGTGAAATGAAATGAGATTTAAACTTTTCGACAAACTTATGCCCAAATTCTCCCTGAAATTCACACGCACCTGTGAAATCGAATTTCAAACGGGAATTTTGCATGGTAATAGGAAAAAGTTCAGGGTGAAAGGAAATATGTTCGATTTAAAACCCATAGAGTAGAAAAACAACGTCAGTGTTAAAATTAAGAATTATGCAAGACATTTTGGCGTAATGTGATTTATGCACTGAGAAAAATTTTGTGCCAAAACCGAGACACCTTTGTGTGTCATGGGCTTGTACGACACACTTAGGTGTGTCAACCATGACACACTTAGACGTAAATCAATTTAATTCCACATAAATATTTCACTTCATCAGACGGGTCACTGAGTACACTAATGTGCAGACAACGTCTAAAAACGTCTGAGAATTAGAAGAAAAATTAGTGAAGGTATTTGGGTATTTAAGAGAATTGTACTTCATTCATTGTACGGTTTTCCACAAAAAAATTGTGCGGTTTTCTAAAAAATTTTTTAGCTGTTTGAAACCTGAATTTGTATTTCAACCACTTTAATATGTGGTCAACGGAAATACTCTACTCTGTATCAAAACATTTCGAGTAACCGTGTGAGACACACAGGTGTCTTCACCTTCGCAAAAATTCCTCTCAGTGTGATTTCTAGCTTGTTTTCTAATTCCCCTCGTGCGAGTGCTTCTAACTGAGGTAAAAATCTAAGCTATGTGTTAGCAGTAAAAATACATAGAATTTTGAGCCGTATTTACGCACATGATTGTTAAATGATGTTCTGTGACCTAGTGTTAAATGTAAGGGAGAAATTTGTACTTGAAAAATCTTGAAAGTTTTGGGGGTGCTGAATAAGTATATGTGTGTGTGTGTGTGTGTATGTCCGTAAATATACATATACATGTACACACAATTGCGTATATATCATTAAAGTAAAAGATTCTTCTATAACAACAGTAGCTTCCAAAATTTTGACCAGTCATATTTCTTTTCTTGGTAGCATTAGAGATATATTCCACAAATTAAACCAGCCATTTGTTATCATAACGCCCATGAGAAAAATTAAAAAAAATACGTGAAAGTTTTTCAAAAATATAGAGTTCTAAGTTTCCAATGATACCAAGTGTTGCATGTAACTGGAGTAGCGTAACTGGTGTAGTTGGTGTTTTGTAGCTTGTGTAATGGAACTAGTGTAGCTGGTGTAGTGTAATTTGTTTAGCTCGTGCAGATGGTGCATTGTGAGTAGTATAGTGTTACTGGTGAAGTGTATCTAGTGTATCTGATATAGTGTGGCTAGGGCAACTAGTGCAGTGCGACTAGTGTAACTCGGCTACTTACAAGTTTAGCTGGTGTGATGTAACTCGTGATGTAACGTAACTCGTGTTCGTAGTGTGACAAGTGTGGCTGGTGTGGTGTAACTAGTGTAACTCGTGTTCGTAGTGTGACAAGTGTGGCTGGTGTAGTGTAACTAGTGTAACTCGTGTTCGTCGTGTGACAAGTGTGGCTGGTGTGGTGTAACTAGTGTGGCTGGTGTTATGTCACTAGTGTAGCTGGTGTGGTGTAACTAGTGTGGCCGGTGTGGTGTAACTAGTGTGGCTGGTGTGGTGTAACTAGTGTGGCTGGTGTGGTGTAACTAGTGTGGCTGGTGTGGTGTAACTAGTGCAGCGTGATCAGTGGAGTGGTGGAGAGTGACTAAGCAATGGAGGGGAACACTGGCATCTTAGGATTTTCAAAAAACTGGTGGATTTCTCCACCACAGAAATTAAAAATTCATTGATAGATTATTGGTATGATAAGGTAGACTTTTGGATCCAAATAGAACTGCAAGAATCATAAGATAAATTACAGAGAAATTTAAATTAAATTCTGCTAACACTAAATGAATTCACCAAATAAATCCCTTCACACTAGATAAACTTTTTGGGAAAACAAATTAGGTGCTGTAAATATTTCCCAAACTATTCTAAATGCTTAATAAACTGCTGCAGGCAACAAGTAAACTGCTTTACATGCTCGATAAACTGCTGCAAAAAATGAATAAATTGTTTTAAAAACTTAATAAGATGCTGCAGACCATGAATAAAATGTTTTCAATGTTAATAAGCTTCTGCAAATTCGTCATATAAACCACGGGAAAATTTTTTCCGATGTGTTTTAGAAATAATCAAGACCGTTTTATTTTTATTTTAATCTGAGGGTAATCGGTGACGGGAGGGAAAAACAAAAGATCCACGTCACATCTTTACGCTCACAAGAATTTATTTTGGATGTGAAAGCAATTTTTAAATTGTACCCAGCGCAAATCTGTGATCCAGAGCTGGTGCAGCTTTTCATTCGTATTGAATGAATTTCTCTGTTTTTATACTCAACGCTTTTATGCTTAAAATTGAATGGTCGTGTACTCGAATTATTTCTTTTTGAATCGATCATATCGTCCGAATTTCGAATGGTAGAGTTATTAGTTCGAAACAAAATAAATTTCCCTGTGGCAGTTTTCTTCTTCCATGCCTGCAGAAGATGTCGATAATGAATTAGGATTATAGGTTTTATAAATAGGAGTAATTTGAAATAAGGAGAACCGCCATTCTCTTTATCTGCAAGGCAGCCACTTTTCAAGAGTGTGATATTTCCAGAAAGAAAACGTTGCTATTTTTTTCTCTCTCTCTACGTCTTTACAACTCCAGTTAAAGCCCCTCACATGCATGTAAATAACGAGTTTCAGTGAACTTTAACTGTAGCAAACCTCAGCATGAACTTGAAACTCTTACACCGCTGCAGTATTCCATTAAAAATTTGATGTGAAACTTTAAGTCAAAGAATTATTGAATGCGTAACTGCGTATGCAGGTATGTCTGTACTTTCGAAGGGCCTACACGTCAGTCCTTTAATATAATTTATTTCCCTAAAAATCCTAACTCTATGAGCTTGAATCTTTGTTTCCAAGTCATATGCAGCGTTATATTTCTATGTGGGGGAAGTGTAATTATGCCCTATAATATTCTGTTTCCTGATACCTGAACACAGCTGCTGAGAGCTATGGATCTTCATTGTCATGACGAAAATTTTTTTTCATGAATCAACACTCTTTTCTCACAGATAAAGATGAGCAAAACTCACAATCAAACATTAAATGTTTTTATATTTGCCTTTCATTCACAATACCTACCATGAGCTTCGCATGTACTGTACATGAGGGATTCTGCGAGCGCTTTCGTTCACTCCACCGGAGTGCCCATTGCATCACTACGCTACAACTTCAAAAGGGCTAGCAGCATTCCCATCATTCCATTCTCTTTGAGCAGTTGTTTCTGTGTAATCAAACTCCAATCAGACTCTTCTCTTTAATTTCTTCGATAAACTTTGAAGGAATTTGTGTTTGCAATGAACTAATATTGTCAGACTTCTTCCGGAGAATTCGACCTCTCCTCGGACGGTGTTTATCTTTCCCTTGGGAAATTAGTCCCAGGAACTGGTCCTGAAGGACTTCCGCCTATCCATCGACCTTATTAGCGACCGAAGGCTCGAATGCTTTTCTCTGAAATTCCTCATTATTTGGAAAAATATTGTGCGTTCACGGTGGTTTTTTATTTCCCATTTATCGCAGGAAATGAGGCACTAGAGGAACTAGGGTGTACATCAAATTACGGCTCGTCAATTTGAGTGGAGGTTATAGTGTTCTTAGCCCAGGCTGATCTGCTTTTACAGGCATTGACGAGGAAAAACTGGAAATTATTGGTTATCTTGTTCAATGTCTGTAGTAAAAGACCAATTGAGAATTTAATGGACTATTTATAAAGATATTCATAGCCCTAGTTCAGAATAAATGACTTAGAAAAGCAGATTGCCTCCTGGGGAGCATAGCACATAGGCAAATAAATAGAGCGACAACACGAACTCCTTTATTAAAAATTGCCTTTTTTTCCTCCAACATTTTTCTCAATTCTCGTTGAGAGATGCTTTAACTCTTCACTTTTACAACTGTTCTCTCTATTCACTCTGTCTGGAGTTTTCATACGTCATTATTATAATTTTTCTTAGCCTTCCCTTTTTTAGTGGTTTCAACTATTGGGTTCTAAAGGTTAAATCTATTTTGATCGGCCATACAGATCTAAATCACCAGAATTAACTTTTTTGCTTGGTTTTCATGCCTCTGAATGGCATGAAATTGAGCAGGAGTTTTAGTCAATGAACGATACAAATTTAAAATATTGAGTTCCATTTTGTAATGATATTCATCCGTAATATCTAACTTACCGCCGCATATGAATGCTCTGTATATGAAGAACACAGCTTCATGGACAAAAATGAAAACTTCGCCTGAACTTTTCAACTGACAAATATTAATCATTTATGTGAATTTTCGAGGCCATACCAATTCACATAGCAACTGAGGAGAATAAAAACTTGGTCATGTTCGTCATTAAATTTCAGGCTAGATAACCTGTGTTCGTTTCGGTAGGTGGACACTGGCATGTGCGCATCCCTGGACGCGTTATGTTCCTCCTCCCGGTCTGCGAAACGATCAGAACAGGTCAATACAGCCACAAGAAAGTTAACTTGTTCATTAAAGGCTTACTTATGTCAACTTTTATTAGGCGGTAGCAAAATTATAATTGTATTTAAGAATATCATAGTTATAATATGTGATATTAGATTCTAGTTTTTATTTTAAATTCATTATAAATCTTAACATACTAATTGCTCCTTAAGAAAAAGAGTTCTACATAAATTTTTTGCATTGTATTCCACAAGGTTTTTAAGTAAATTTCTTAAGCTAATGGTAAAATAACAAACATTCCTACCGCACCCATCAACCAACAACATCTACCCGACCATCAGATTGCTATTTTATCACAGATATCGTGCACCGAAGCGACATTGTTATCAATAATTGGGGATGAGAGGAATGGAAAGCGTTCATGACGTCGGTCAGCGTAAAAAAAAAGGGAAAAACGCGCGTTGTTCAGATTTAGGCGCAGTGCCTCCAAAATGGGCGCCTAGGAAGCATTAATTCAGTGAGAGCTCCGGTGCTGCTTGGAATTCCATTCACGATCACAATGGATACTCCGGCAGCGATAGGAAAGCCTTTCTTTGAGCTGGGTAAAGTATACTGCAGTCCTTTGGATGCTCGTCGTACCTGCTCAACATCTTTGAATTTTACAGATTCCTATCTTGCTCTGCAATTTTCTGAACTTTCTTCAAGTCCTACGAACCCGAACTTCCTTTTTTATGTTCTATAAATGTTCACTCTCTCATAGTGATCTTGAGAGTAAAGCAAATTCTGTATATTGATAGTTTTTTGCTGGTGGTAGAAGGATGTATGTTTTTTCTTTCATTAATGTTGGACGATTAAAATTTTATTGCAATTACTTCTTCTGTAAATTTCGGAAATGCTCACAAAGATTCTTATTACAGGAAACAAGACTTTCTTGTGTTAAGGAAAATACTTACTAAGTTCATTTCGAATGAATTTCGTAGTTAAAACCCATATTTTTGGAAGAAATTACGCAAGGTGTTTTCTTTTCTTGATTCCGATGTGCTGCCATAACCGTTTCTGCCAAACTATTCATTCCTTCTCTTTATGATTTATTTAACGAAATCAAAACTACAAATACACGCTACACTCGGCTTAGATTCTCGTAGTTTTTGAGCTACAGGTGATTCAAATCATTAAGAAAGTTCTTTACATAGTTCCTCACCTGACATCAATGTACAAAGCTTGTTATCAGCACCTGCAGTGAGATAGGCAGGGCTTACATTTGGCTTTGACAACTTTAATGAATAATTATTCTCTCCGTTCATCAGATTAAAGTTCACTTCAGATATTTTTCATGCTTCCTCTATCAACGTATTCCATAAAATTTCTTGTCTCGAATGTATTTGCTTTCTCGCTATTGTTGATGTGTTGTAGCGGCTTCAATGGAAAATGATTTTTTATCATGCATTACATCGTGTAGTGAAGCTAGAGAACGGGAATGAAAACAGAGCTTGTGGTGGAATTGCTGTCAACAAAGTATGCTTCATCAACTTGAAAGTCACTTGGATTGTTTGAATGCTACTCTGAAATTTCATAATTCTATAGCCCTGGAATATCTAAAAATTTAGATTTTGTGGGGAAAATTATATTGCGTTAAGGCATTTAACTTAACAAAAATCGGCCACCTTTATAAATTAACTAGAAACTAGTCAGAATACTTCCACTGGAGTACTTTTGTTTTAGCGTGAAACCAAGAAGGATAATTGCATTAAACTTTGGAAGTTGTATTCCCCACTGCAGTGCGCTTGAGAGCATCGTGAGCGAAAACCCCTTCAAAGCCCAAACGTGTTCTAACATTTTTTACTCCTCTTTGCCATATTTCATGATGAAGAAAGGTTATTTGAATGGTTTAAAGTCAATTTTCTACTGAGATTTGGAAAACCACACTAACCAATTCAAATTATGTCAGACAAAAAATTTGGGCTTGCTAAATTACAGTACAATCTTTAGTTTGAGCTATTAAGATGCACAGGTTGAGAAACAACTTCTTGTGTGTTTTACTAGTCTCGGTTACTTTAAGAGCATCGGATGGAAGCCTTGTTAAACGTTTTCAATTTCATTTAATCTAAAAGACGTTACTCATACATTCGCAAGATTGATCGAGCAATTATTGACTTGAGACGTTCACTAGATTGATCGAACTGCGGCTTGCGAATAAAAAATTTTTTTAATTAAATTGACATACAATGTAATACTGCATGCAAAAAATCCCTATTCAAGATCAAGTTTAGAATTAGGTTCATTCCAGGAGAATGGATCAATTATTTTGAACCATTCGATCGAGAAAACGAAGCAGTTTCTTAGCACCTAAATTCACCAATGCCTAAATGAGAAAAAACATCTCCTTATTAAATGCTTCGAAAGAGTTATACTCATGTTAGAAGACGTATCGTTCCAAGTACTAATTCAAATAAAGTTGAAGCTGCATTTAGAATGAGTTTTATTATAGTGACATTCCGAGAAGACAGGTGTGAGGTACCGAGCTCAAGATTAGGTAGGCCTTCCTTTTTTAAAAGAGAACAGGTTTTTGTTCTGTTAGTGGCCGACATTTTTGGTCCACTGCTGTCTTTTTTCACCATCGAATGACTTCTTCTATAACTTTCATATTAGGAATATCTTTTCTGCTAAGCAGTTTAATTGTGAAAGTGATTGCAAAGATGAACTTCAAGAACTAGAAACTGTATTGCGTACTACCATATTTTGGCTATCAGTCCGAAAAATTAAAAAACTGAATTATCTAATTTGCTTGGCAAATCAATTCCTACAATTCGTCTCCGCATTATCTTATTGAACAAATTTACTATTGGATCCTTCTTTCGTTTTAAAGATGACCTACCCAAGGGCTTGCGATCTTCTCTCATTTATGAAGTTAGTTGTGCGCCTTGCGCATCGCGGTATGTGGGATAAACCCACCGAGCACTATTTATGAGAGTCGCAGAGCATGCCGGTAGACGGTAGAAGCCATCGTACTGGTCGCCCGTTGGGAGCACCTTCCAATTCCAATATAAGGCAGCATTGTATAGGTCCCTGTGAACAAATTATCAGTAACGCTCAGTTTAAAATTGTAGACTATGCTTCAAATTCTGGTGAGCTGAGCATGTTAGTGTCACTGTATATACACAAATTGAAACCGGCCCTGAATGATATGCAAAGTGCTTACCCCCTAAAAATTATAGGAACCTATAGTAGTGCAGCAAAATTCGTATTCGTTTCAATTTTTACTAGTCTCTGGAAGAAATGTAGTTTTATTTTTTCTTTTTCTAACCTCCTCTTCTCTGTTTCTTTGTTTTCCTTTCTTTTTTTTCCTCCCCTTCTTTTTCTCTCGCTCATTCTCCTCTTCCTCTCACTTTGATAAGATTTTATTTTAGCTAGTTAATTTTTCTTATGGCCGTTCCGCATTTTAGTTGTACTCCTATAAACTTTTCCCCTGTTTTAACTCGCGTGTACGATGCTGGGTAGTGAAATTTTGATTTTTAAATTCATCCATTTTTTAAGTTATGTCATTGTTTTTTTGGGAACCAGTTTTAATACTTGAAGAACAATTTTGTTATTTTTCGTTTTTTTTTCAACGCGTGTGTTTTTCTTGTTACAGAGTATGACTGATGAGCTGAGGCTTAAAACGTTCCATAAAAATGATTTTAAAGTTCTTCTTTGCAATTAACTTCATTACTTTCATATTGTTTCATGGGTTTCTACCTATCTTGTTGATTTTATGAGCAAGCAGGGAGTGGGGATATACCATGGGCATTGATTTTCCGTTCCTTTACTTTAATTCTGTACTGAATGGTAGCTTCCACTTTCCTTTCTTGGGAACACCTAAATTGTGATAATGGACGTTTAGACTAACTTAAAACCTAATCTCTGTAGTATGAATTATGATCGATAAATTTGCTTTGGATTCTAGCTAAATGATCGTCATGACCAGTTTTAAAAGACATTAATATTATAGTTTGAGGTCTTCAGCCTCATATTTCTTTCAAAGTTTTTGAACATGAAATTATTCATGGAACATCGGTGGCGATCTGAGAGCTTAAGTATTTATAGGTAGCTGAACTCATTTGTAGGGGGTTTCTGTTTCAAAATTCTTATTGCTCTAATGGCTTTCTATCTTTGTGTAAAATGCATCTTCGCATTATTTTTTGTAGCATCATGTCATGCTTTTAGTCCATTTTATATCAATGTATAAATAAATATTCTTTACAGCATCACTATTATAAAGACCTTGGCTTCACCATCACAAAAGATCTCAAGCATGATAAAAAGTAGAAAAAAGTGTCTTGAATGCGAGTAAAATCATTGGTTTCGTGTTAAAAACTTTTAGTGTACGTCAGAGGACATTATGTTACCCCTTATAAGGGACTAGTCCGGCTATATCTAGAACACGCAGTGCAACCCTAGTTCCCTACTCTGAAATGAGATAACAAAATGAAGAGAATTCAGCTTTAAAGCAACGAAAATAATGCCGGAAGTCCTTGACCTCAGCTACGAGTGGCGTCTCCAGTGACTAAGCTCATTTTTCTTGAAGAATAAAAATTACGAGGTCAACGAATAGAAACTTTCAAATATCTTAATAGCTTATATGATTTTACTCAAGAAAGCTTTTTCGGCCCTGAGGACTGTGTTCAAACCAGAGAGAACGGCTGGAAATTATCGATGTAAAATTCCAGGACAGCCCTGGCCTTAAACTCTCATACATTAAAATTGTCAGAATATGGAACCAGCACTCAGAAAGTGCTATCACTGCTAGCCCTGTTCAAAAATCATCCTGACCATTCTTGGATGGACAATCTCCCAGTATGCTATAAAGTACTGAGGTTAGCCACAATTACAAGTTGATTTAGAAAGAAAAAACTATGTCTACTTAAGTAGATATTAATGGAAACTTTCTTTTTGTGTAACATAACTACGAATAAATATGCCATGGAGAACGAAATATAAAGAATGAAGTACACACGACGAAATCGTTGTTGAGTGTCAAATACAGAAGAGGCCCCAAACCCTATCCTTGTGGAGCACCAAAGCTAATATCAAGAAGTTCCGGCAGGAAGTTACCAATACCGACTAATCATTTACGATTCGTCTGGTGGGACTTAAGCCATAGATTAGCTACTTATCTAATCCCGTAGCATTGGAACTTTGAAAGTTGTATGCTCTGATTCAAAGAGTCAAATACTCTGCAGAAGTCAAGAAACATGTAGAAAATGATATTCTCTTCAGCGATGTTGGAGTGAAGATATTGCATATGGTTCAAATTGGCTGGAGTTGTCGATTACTGTTCATCAAAAATCCAAACTGTTCATCATAGGGAGAGGAGTTTTGTTCAAAGCAAAAGTATACCTTCTCGTAAACAATTTTTTCGGACTTGCTACTGGAAGTTGGCGGAACAGAAAGTAATGTACGCAAATTGTTACCTTCAGTTTTGTTCCCATAACTGAACGTGGGAGTTATTCGGGCAATTTTCAGACAGCCTGGGTAAATACCCAAAGAAAAGTAACTATCAAGAGTGAGAGAATCGAAGATTTCAAATCAGCGATTCATTTTAACTATTTTGCTGAAATGATTTCAATGATTTGATTTATCTTTTAAATTGTCAACTCAATCAAAAACATCGGAATCATTAGTCAGTGCAAAAAGAATACAAATTTCGTTCTTGAATTAGCTCCAAGTAGTTTATTAGCAGCGATGTGTTTCTAATGCTAAAAAAATATTTCCAGACAGCATTTTTTTAATATTCTTCAATTCTTCAACAGTATCAAAGAATTCAATAAACCACGAATACTTTGAACTTTTTTTTCAAGTTCGAAAAGTTTGAGTGCAAAGTTATCGTTATTTGACGTTCATATTTGAATTGTGGCGTTGTTTTTTAATTTGCAAAACAATACTTACCACCCTCGTACCGTAATATGAAGTGTACTTGACCTTTCTGTACATAGGATGATATTATACAGTCATGTGCGACTTTTCTTTGTTTTGATGTAAAATTGTGTATGTGACGACCTAAAAGCATTGATTATATACGGCATTTATAACATTAGTTTCAATTAAAATTGCGTATTCAAGGTTTGTCACTAATGTCCTGCTGACAAATGAAATTAAAGGAATGATGTCTGTTATGATAAGGCATTTCTCAAAGTAGATTTGTTAGATTTGCGCTTCAATGCTGACCAGTTTCAGCCTGCTATCGATGGGGCAGAGGTTTCGAGTTGAAGTTATAATATCCAATAGAAATAACAAAAATTTATCAGATAAAGATAAAGGAAGTATTCTCATGAAGAAGTCAGGTGAGTCTGTCAATAATATCTTATCGAAACCGTGGCATGGACTGATGAGATTGTGCTCAAGCAAAGTGTTTCAGAAAACAAGGATTGAAGTATTTGGTACTATCCTTAATCAGTTCGACATTTTTTGTAGCCTTTTTCTTTGAAGATATCGTAGTTAAAATTGGTACAAATTATCATGTTTTCATAATCGGATTTGTTGGACAGCTGTAATATTATTGAGTTCATTTAAAAATACACATCGAGGCCTGTAACTTTGAATTTTTCCGAGTCCTGTAATTCATTCGTACAATAACCCGTTTACACCTTTTTAGCAATTTAATGATGAGAATTTGTGGATAATCCACAGTTGAGTTTGTAATCAATTTCAATGTAAATGTTTAGATCTATGTATTTTCACTTACCCTCTCCACCAAATTTATTTTTTCGAAGTGAATGGTATCGACAATAGTTTTTCATATTGATCATATTTTTGACGAGTCAACTTGACAACTGTCAGTGAAAGTAAGATTTTTATTTGAGCTATACAGCAATTTACTTTCCCTTTTTTCATATAAATTGATCAACAGATACAGTATAATATAGAAAATTATTTGGCGTCTACCAAAGAATATTCATAATTTCTTCAATCATTTAGAATCTGACATAAAGTGTTAGAATGATTTTTATCTGCGCCTTCGTGGGCGGTTATACCTTCCCAATGAATTGTTAAACGCGAAAAAATACATGATTGAAGTATAAGTAGGTAAACAAATTAAAAAAATTTCAAAAAGGTTAAAAATGCCATTACCTAAAATGAAGTTGGAATTAAATTTAGACAGGGTAAGCCAAAACGAAGTACACTAAAACTTAGGTCTAAATCGAATCCTAAAGACATTTACTTGCACGCACATGTCCTGCCAGGGAAAACATTTGAATTTCCAATACACACTATAGGTTCTGCGAAATGTAGACGCTATCATAAAAAGTTAAATGGGTGAGAGGCAACTCAAATGCAAGATTGCCACAAATAACAAGCATTATTTTAGTACCATGGATAATAAAACTTCAAAAATGCATAAATTTATTTAAATATTTATAAATAAGATCTAGAAGAAGTGAAGCTATACTTGCGTCAAGCAGATAAAAATTAAATTTCACAGTTTTGTTCGCGATTCTATTCACTTTTTACGGGAGATATTTGTCCAGATCCAGTGATGTCCTGAAAGCTTGAATTCTTGTCTTATGTCCAAGTCGTTCAGCACAAAAACGCTGATGTTTGGTTGAGGGCGCGCATGTTTCCAATCTTGCAGGGAAAGACTTCTTACTTTTTTGCACAACATACCTCAGGCTTACTGTTGAGGGGATATCGAATTCATTGATACAAAGGGAAGTTTTTCCGAGGTGTTGAGTAATAATCTCGTGCTTCTCTTCATGTTGTTCTTATTCGAAAACAAAACACCTTTAGTCTGTTGTTCCTGCCGAGTTTTTTTTCTGTCTATGTGCCAATGTGATGTCACCGCCTTTGATATAGAAACACAATCTGCTTCTTAAATAAATTTTGAACGGTGATCTTACAATTTTCACCTGCGTACAAATGTGGCAGCTCCCTCAAGACAGCCTGTATACGTTTTTCTCTTAAAAAATCGTTTTTTCTTTCTCAGTCTCAAGAAGACTTCCACGGGAGAAAAGATGTTGATCATTTCTGTGGCGGTCTGATGACTTTTATCATTTTCTTAATATCGTTGAAGTGAACTAGTGAAAAAAAGCGAAGCTTTTGCTGGGAGAATTTTTGATAGTTTTTGTATGAAATGCAGCCAGGCATTTTTGCACACCTATCTCTTTGCATCATTCTTGTGTGGCCACCCGTAATCTTAAGCAGTAAAGGTGATGCTGGATTGTCAGGATTTGACCATTTTTTAACGAGTTGTTACACTTTCATTTGGGCTAACCGTATTATATTTTGAATAAATTTTTACATATATACTCATGGATTGAGCGAGGGCTAGTTTTATTTAAAAAACATTGCACGATTGGTAACGAACACATTTCTCATAAGAAAATTCGTAAGCGTCCAAGCCCACTGCGCTACGACTACTGGACCACTGTTTATATACATTACGAGTACAGAAAATGCTAGGAAATGTTAGCCAGCCTCCTGAGAAGTGTGCTTTCGCAGTTGCAATATGTTTTTATTGCTTGTTGATTACGAAGAACCGAAATTGTTTACTGGATAAATTGAACAACGGAAGATGGTGAAACTTGCAGTGATCACCTTACTTGGAATGACTCTTGGCTCATTAATTAACGTGGGAAGCTGGTAGAGTTACGCCGTCATAAGGGAGGAAAGCGTTTTCATATTTTGCTCACAGGGAATATTTCGAGAACATCATAGGAGTTTAATACAGACGATGTAGCGGCTCTGCCAGTGAATGCATAACTGTTTTTAAATTTCAGAAGTGTTTTCACTTACTCCCCACTTACATTTCTTAACATGGGTATGATCGTGACACTAAACAAAAATTTACCAAATTAGTCAGCCGATGAAATTCACACAAAAGCATGCTCACACTCGGCATGGCTTAGGTGTTAATTCCCACACTCTCTTCCTGAGCACAAGGAAAGAATTGCAATGACGTTTCTGTTACTCGCAGCTCCTATAGCACGTCTGCCTTGCGGACAAGTTCTATTTGTCCTTTTCATCAGGTCGAACAAGACCGGCTCGGCAGTGCCGGTAGTGCAGTTCTACTTGCCGTGATGAATGGCGCAAGCCGCGGAAAAATCTTTCCTAAATATTGCGACGGACCGCACTCGAGAAATTGGTGTCCCGTGTGCGAGCACACATGGTGCAAAATTCGGCGTAGTATTGCACACTTCATCAGCAGGAAGAGTGCTTTGACAGCAGCGCGATACAATAGGAAATACTTTGATGGATTGCGACAGCATATCAGCAACAGGACGCACCGGAGGAAAAGTCGTGAGAGAAAATAGATAGGGTGCGATATTGCAATGATGTGTCGTGCGCTATTCAATTAAGGTGAGAGCTCGTACAAATATGAGATTGTTGGAAACAGCGTCTGAAAAACAAATAACCCTATGGATTTTATGCCAGGAATTCCTATAAATGAACAATTTCTGGCATGTGTGCAGAATGAATATGTTGGGTTTCAACAATAGACCTGTTTTCTGTTTCATAAAACGTTCCTAATGATGAGCATTTGTATCTTGTAACGAGAACCCATTGAAAAAAAACTGATTTTTGCGGTATGGTGTTGCTTTGCCTAGTAAATATGTTTCCAATAAACAATTCCATCTACATTAATTTTTTCATCTGATCAATATGGTATTTCACTGTGTTTCAACTAATGACAATCTTACGGCGTTGATTTAACTTTCTCGGACATATATTAATTGCTATTTTTTAACAAACATCTTTGGGTCCTCTTATTGACGCAAACAGTAATGCCACTAGCAGAGGTACGAGTAACCTACCCTCAGTTCAGCGTAAAACCTTGGTGAGGATGTTGTAGTGACAGCAAGCCAAGAGAAAGTTACAAAATTTCATGTTCAGGTAGTAATTATCGTTGCACATAATTTTTGAGTTAAGCACTCAATTTTTATTTTCATTTCCTAGTGTTAAGTAGCGCACAAATCGAAATCGTTTGGTTATTGACACTAGTGAAATTTTTTCAAATAATCTGTTTGATTCTGTTCATTATCATTATCATCTTCAGCACAACTATCATAGTGATCGCCTGTATCAATTATTATCATAACATCTTAATAACTTCCGCAACTAGAGCAAAACACAATGTGATAAGAGTCGACAAAAACTTGAAATGGTAGAACAAATTTGCATTTTTTCCTGGCAGAATCGAGCGATAGACAGGGTCGCTGTGGAAAAAATCCCGGTGTCTCACATGTTATTTACGAGTGGGAAATTCTAGAAGTAGAGCATCAAGGTATCTTGTTTAGCAATCAGGGATATTAAAACCTGAAACTCACTTAGGGAAATGATGGGAAAGATGATAGGGACAACTGAGATTTTGACTTGAAAATTGCAAAAGAAAAAGAGATGATTGCGCAGTAAATATTCACACTGAAAGCGGGAAATTATCTTATTTGAATTAGAAAGACTACAGTGAGGACAGTTTTTTCCACACTCTAACGAAAAAATGTTTTACTTCCGCTGGATTTTGTTATTAAGGGAAACACAAATGAAGACTTCATATCATGAAGACCTTTGATTAAATTATAGAAATGATAAATCTCTCATTTCCAGTTGGGGGATTGACTTACTGTGTTCATGCTTTTCCTGGAAAATCTTACGCGCAAGAAAAAAAGTTGAAATCCTGGGTAAAATTCCTCACATTACGTAATTATTTCACAATGTTTAATTTTAAAATACGATGAAGTTCTACTGAGTTAACACCAATAAAATATTCGGAAGCAAATATCTAAATTGAAATCACCACATAATTAATTACCCGTTAAGCATATTTTACGTTACATCACCATATGTCAAATTGATTTTCCAGACATAATTTATAATACCCAACCAAAATCATTTACGTGCAGTGTGCTCACACGTGCACATACAGCATTTGTCTTTTGAAAAAACTCAGAAATTATTTTCATCCCTACTAGGTGTGCATAGTGATAATGTTTTTATTTGGATCGAGCCGAAAATAATAAATGCTTTTTGCTGGAAATCTCGCTTTCTTTGGACGAATAAAAAAATACTGTAGTAAATTAATGCAGAGGTGCATGAACAAGTTTTTGAAACTGCTTCTGTAATGTGCGTCACTACTGTACCATATTGTTAAAATATTTATTGTAACACTATCATCCTTGGTTCACTGAGATGATTACCCTACTAATCATCCCGTTAATACTCTTGTATAAGATTGATTCAAACCCCAAATACTTAGGATGCATCATTGCATGACTGAATTTCTTCCTCAATCTCAATTTTCACGAATCAACGGTATTGTAAACTTTTCAGCTGTCCTAGAGTCGTATCTCACTCAGCTGTTGACATTAGAGCAAAGCGCGGAATATTTCACTCCAATGCAATTCAAACTAACTCGCGAAGGAAGATGCGTTTGAATTTTCAGAAATTGCTTCTAATTTGAAAATGGGTTCGCGAGAATTTGTTGGCCTGCAGGGACGTTTTAAGACCTCGTTTGTTTATTGATATTGCTCTGTAAAATGACGGGGAAAAACTGCGGTGTCGAGACGCTCTGCATGTTCGCTCATTCCATTTCAAGAGAACACTTGGCGAGAGCGACTACAGCTTGAATGTTCATTCTTTAGTCCTTTCGAGGTAGGATCTTGTGGAAATTTTAGAAATTTGTCTTTTATGTGCAGGTCAGAGGCTGCTTCTTTAATGCTTATTCTTTAAAGCTCTATAGAGATGGGATCTAACTAAGATATAAAGAATGTTTGTCGTCTGTATGTATAGGTCTTGAGATTCTTTTGTTGAGTTGCACATCAAGGACATTTTTTGGCATTTATTGATTGTTTTAAAAATTTTGTTCATTTAATGTAGTTTCAATCATGCTTTTGGATATTTATATTTGGTTGCAAAGTAAAATAGAATGCTGTCATCGCTGGTTTATGTTTTTGTAAGCATCGCAAACAAACAATCAACTACAAAACCAGTAAAAAATTTTACAAGGAACTTCAAATGCACGAGGAATTCTGATTTTCTACTGTCGAAGTAAAGGAGTAGCTTTCCTTGTTCGAACACGTGTGAAAATTCTGAAATTGACGCCCACAAAATAGATGAAAAATTGAAGAAACTTAAATAAGGTAGGAGTGTGATTCAGAAAACGAAAAAACATCATCAGCGCGATTGATTTAAAACATTCGTTTCTAACCGGTGACTTCTCAGGTACATTGACTTAAAGCCTAAATTTCATCATTTGTTGGAAAATTGACTGTATTTCCGCTAAAGTTCAACGCATTCTGTTTAGTTTTCCTCATAACGCATCTTTTCTGTAGATCTCTTTCTAAGATCATGAGCTGGGTGTGGGAGCAAAGCTGTGAGGAATGAGGATATTTTCTTCATTTATTTGCTTTCTCAATTGTTCTCTATCTCCTGCAGACAAGCTTGTTACGATTGTATTGAAACAGCTGACGAAAGACGGTTTTCTTTATGATATTTGCAGAGAATTGTGGGCTCAGGCCTTCATAGAACATAGTTGTCGTTTCTGCACAACCGCAATGAAGGCAAACACAGTCATGATCTAGCTGAAGTTTTCCATCAATGCTGCTGATAAAGTCCGAATACATCATTTCTCTATTTTACGAACAAATAGAAGCATCACTTTTCACAGTTGTTGGCAGTTTTCTGGGTACTTTTCAGTAAATAAATAAAAATTCTATAACCGCACGTGAAGTGAATGTCTTCTTCCGAAGGTCTTAAAATCAAATATTAGGTTGTAAACTCGTTTGGTCAGGGAGAACATACGATGTTGTATTTCTGGAATAATGTTGACTAGCAGAAAGAAGAGTTCCGAACAAATAAAATCTCTAACCCCTTGCAGTGGTGCTGAGGTGGGAAAGGAATTTCACTCTTCAAACGTTATGCCATCGGTATCAATGAAAACAAATGAAAAAATGAAATGGCTTAACCATTTTGGGAGGTGCTGAAGCTAGATTGTATGCTATATTCCATATTCTATTTAAAAAACTTCTGTCTTCATTTGCCTCAATAATGTCACCGTATATCGTGTTGAATTGCCTTCGTTACGAGTGCTAGAAACCAGATGACGTAACATGATGATTTTTCGAAAAGTCTCTTCTGTGTTGTAGGTGCATGATGCTCTAAGTTACTAGCATCACGCTCTCATGAGTTCTATAATGCTGACATCAAAGCTTTAGCCCAATCATTGACAAATACATGTGCTTTCGTATTTTGCATTGATTAAACAAGTGAAAGTATTGCAAGAATGGGAGTTTCATCTCTGCGCAGTTCCTGGTGTCACGCGCCTAAACTTCGCATTTTGTAAAAGTTGGGCATTATTTCGCAGAAACTAGCAATTCGCATGGATTTCATAAGCAAATTTTTTCTTCGGTGCGTTCATTCTGCGCATTTACTTTTTTTGAATTTTAATTCATTTCCACCTATTGTATTTTTCCTACTCTACTGTATATCTGTATTCGTGCAAAACGTACGTACAGTTTTTTTTCAGTACGTAACTGCTTGACTTTCTTCAGATGTTAGCTGTTCACTCCATTTTGAAGTTTTTGTTATATTGCGGTTCATCTTTAGTAGCATAAAATACTGCAAGCTCACAGCAGAGTTTTTGTTGATGCGTCACGAGAGATGAGCAGCAGAGGGGAAAGAAACAGAGTTCAGAAATGAAAAACATCGCTTCCATTGAAACTTCATTCAGAAATGCATATTTATTGCGTTGTAATTGAGGAAAAACTTAGGTAAAAATCTACGATGCACTAGGAATTATTTTGCTAATGGCATTTGAAGAGCTTTTCTATTTCAGATCGTTTATTCATTGATGCATATTCTACTTTTTCACCATATTGAAATGAAAACTAGCAATTTTTGCAATTTTTGCCTTTCACCACTGTTGATCTCATTGTTAACAAATCAGAAATCTTTATTATAAACGAATGGTCAGTGTGTAATAATAAAATGAAATTTTTTATATTGCTTTACGCGTGTTGTTGCATACTGTTATTTTTTTAAGCCTCAAAATAATGAGTCGCATTTTTCGAAATCTATTTCATTTTGGAACTTCCACCCTTCACTGTGATTTTAAAAGTACCTGTCCATCATCATCAGCTCATTAAACACTGTCTTATAGTGTTTCAGAGGGCCTTCATAAGACGACTAGAACTCTTATGACCATCACTAACAACTGGGTTGTCAGAGAGAGAAATCCTTGGAAGACATCAAGACACAGTCGCTTGCGACAGGATGATGTATGTTGTGGCTCTGTTATGATGTCAGACTTCTGGACCGGAGCTGAGGGAGGAAGTTAAGGAATATTGCGAAGCCTGCAGAAGGAGGTCCATCAAGCTAAGTTAGGTTCCAAGTTACAATTTATGGTACTCAAGAGACCCGTCTGTACTACCTTCAAGCCTGACTACATCTAAAAATCTACGAAGTTATTCTACTTGAATGAGATTTCAGGAAATCTAATTGTATGCAACCACGACGCATTGGTTGTTTTCAGGTAGTCTCCTGTTTCTTTCAGCGTGAAATTTTCAGTTTTGATTTACTTTGATAAGATTCTGTATTATGGTTCAAGTTTGGATGAGACAGTGCATTTGCGATGGAATTCTACTATCAAGGCGTTTTGAGTACATTTTACCTATTTTCATCC